>JAUTDX010003718.1:0-32192 GCA_030844895.1 Ambrosia x helenae | reverse complement strand
CGCAGCATGACCAAGAGATGTTTTTGGCAATTTGGTGATGAAGTCCATAGAGGTTTGCTCCCATTTCCAAACGGGAATCTCTGGTTGGTGAAGCATACCTGACGGCTTCTGGTACTCTGCCTTGACCTTTGAACACCTCAAACAACATCTGACATAGGCCACAATTCAAACCCTTGATGTTAGGCCACATAAAAACTATTTGAGGTCCTTGTACATCTTATCTACACCAGGGTGTATTGACTACTTGTACTTGTGCGCTTCATCTAAAACCAAATCACGCAATCCTCCATACAAAGGAACCCATATTCTATTCAAGAAATTCTTTGTCCCATTAGGCTTCGTTTCCAGCTGACTAACCTGACTGTATAGAGCTTCTTTCCCAATGTTTACTGTCCTTAAGAGCTTCCTGCTGAGCTTTGAGAGTACAAGCGGTTAGATCGGTATGAATGGTCATGCCTAACGCGGTGAACACGCAACGTCTTGGCACGTTCATTTCGGCTCAATGCGTCTGCTACAATATTTGCCTTACCTGGATGGTACTTAATCTGACAATCATAATCATTGAGCAGCTCAACCCATCGTCTCTGACGCATGTTCAGATCCTTTTGGTCAAAGATATGTTGCAAACTCTTGTGATCAGTAAAGACGGTACACTTAGTCCCAGAGAGGTAGTGTCTCCAAATCTTGATTGCGAACACTACTACACCCAATTCCAAATCATGGGTTGTGTAGTTCCGTTCATGCACCTTGAGTTGACGAGGGCATAGGCAATGACCTTGTCTCTCTGCATCAAGACACAACGAGACCTTGGTGAGATGCATCGCAATAGACTACAAAATCTTCCGTTCCCTCTGGCAATGAGAGAATCGGTGTGCTGCATAGTTTGATCTTTAAAAGCTGAAAACCTGATTCTTGCTGATCTCCCTATTCAAATTTCTTGTCTTTCTGGGTCAAGACTGTAAGGGACTGGGCTATCTTTGAAAAATTCTCAATGAATCGTCGATAATAGCCAAGCTAACCCTAGGAATTGTCGAACTTCGGTTGGGGTACTGGGCCTAGGCCAATTTTTGATCGACTCTACCTTGGCTTGGATCAACATGTATACCTTTTTCGTTCACCACGTGACCGAGGAAGTGAACTTCACGAATCCAGAATTCGCATTTGGATAACTTGGCATACAGTTTCTCCTCCTTGAGTAGACTCAGAATTACCCTCAAATGCTGCTCATGCTCCTCTTGAGTTCGCGAATAGATCAGAATGTCATCAATAAACACAATCATGAACTTGTCGAGGTAAGGTTAACCACACCCTATTCATCAGATCCATGAACACTGCTGGTGTGTTTTTCAAACCAATGGGCATAAATCAAAAACTCATAATGACCATACCGTGTCCTGAAAGCGGTTTGGGAATGTCCTCTTCATGAATACGCAACTGGTGATAGCCTGACCTCAGATCAATCTTCGAGTAGAAACTGGAACCTTGTAACTGGTCGAATAGGTTATCAATCCTGGGAAGAGGGTAATGGTTCTTCACCGTAAGCTTGTTCAACTTGCTATAGTCGATGTACATGCTAAACGATCCATCCTTCTTCTTGACGAACAGAACTGGAGTTCTCCAGGGTGAAGAGCTGGGTCAAATGAATCCTTTGTCAAGCAAATCTTGCAGCTGGTTGGACAGTTCTTGCATCTCCGACGGAGCCAAGCGGTAAGGTGAACGGGCTACGACAACAGCTCTGGGAATGAGGTCGATACGAAACTTAACTTGCCTCGGGGGTGGTAATCCTGGTAGATCTTCTGGAAAGACTTCTGGAAAATCTCTCACGACAGGGATGTCTTCAATTCTACTCTCTCTTGGTTTCTTTTCGATCACATGGGCTAAGAATGCAAAATGACCTTTCCGTAAACACTTCTGGGCCTTCATGCAAGATACGAACCGCAACGGTGTCTTCCTGTACTCCCCCTGTATGGACAGAACCTCTCCATTGGGCAATGGAACTCGATCCACCTTCGCGAAACAGATAACCTCAGAGCGATTCTTTGACAATCAATCCATGCTAACCACAACGTCGACACTTCCCAATTCGAATGGTAGAAGGTCAATACTGAACTCATGATCTCCCAACTTCAACGCACAATTCTTAACCACTTATTCGACTTAATTGTCTTTACCATTGGCTAATTCTATCGAATAATGTGTGTGCAACTTATTTGACTCTAATCCGATGGCCCGTTTAAAGTCGGTTGAAACAAAGCTTAGATCGGCACCAGTATCAAAAGTACAGAAGCAGTATGATTGTTTATGAGGAATGTACCCGTAATAAAAGTTTAGGATCCTCGCGTGCGTCATTTGCACCCATAACAAAAACCCTTCCACGAGCTTGACCCTTCAGCTTGGGGCAGTCTTTCTTGAAATGGTCGGTAGCTCCACACTTAAAACATCCCGGTTTACCGTCAGAGTTCACAACTGCTTTAGCCCGACACTGCACTATGGGATGTCCCGTCCGCTTGCACTTCTCGCATTTGATACTGTCACATGTCCCAACGTGATGGTACTTGCATTATTGCAAAGTGGGTGGGCCCGTTGTATGGCTTGCAAATGTCAGTAGCGGTGGCAACAAAAGTTTTGATGGTTTCGGGCTTCTTGTTGGAATTACTCTCTGTGCCTTTCCCTCTTTTTGAAGTTGTACCACTTTCTCTTATTTCCAGAACTTTCACCCTTGTCTGATTCCTTCTGTGACAAAGAACCCATACGTACCACATCATCGGTGAGGCTGTGAGCAAAGGTGACAGCATGCTGAATGGAAGCTGGAGCAGCAGTGGTGACCATGCTACGGATCTTAGGAGAAAGTCCCAGATGTATTTCTCTACCTACTTGTACTCAGGGGTAACCATGTGTGGAACTAGATGAGAAAGCTCATGAAATCGGGTGGTATAGGCAGTGATATCCGCCCCGTTCATGGATAGATTCCAGAACTCGGTTTCCAACTTCTGCAGCTCACTCAGCGACAATACTTGTCTATCAGCATTGACTTCAACTCCACCCAAGAAAGCTTGTAGATAGCTTCACGACCCAAGGTCTGCACTTGCAGGTTCCACCACGTCAATGCCTCGTCCTGGAAGGTACAAGTGACATACTTGATCTTTTGGTCCTCTGAGCAACCACCGATGTCAAGCACTGACTCGGTTTTCTCGATCCAACGGACAATACCAATTGCTCCTTCTGACCCACAAAAGTTCCAGGCTTGCATGCCATGAACGTCTTGTAGGAACACCCACACATGGTATTCTCTACTTCTGCAGTGTCAGAAAGAACGGATCATCAACGACAGGATCGGCATTAGATACGATCAAGACTAGGAAGGAATAGACAAGACCTTTACCAGTCTCGGGATATTGGGTTCTGCGTCAGTATGCTGCGCCCGAACCGCCACTGGAATCGGCGCGGTTCGCTTCATGTTGCGCTGTAGCCTGTGCAATTACCCTGGCTAGGTCCGCTGAGGTGGTCGGAAAAGCTTCTTCCTCAGAAGTCGATCGAGTAGTTGTTTTGGGAGGCATGTTCTTCTAATACACAAGATTAAAAGAATGAGACACATATCACTGTATAATATTGTCAACATATGCACCAATCAAACAACTATACAATCCACACAAACGACAAAACACGATCACAAAAGCACGGCACAAACACAACAACAATATAGGAATCAAAATATCGAACTTTTCATAGAAAGTTTAACAGAATTGATATAATTTTATTTCTGCATACAAAATAAAATGGCATACTGCCATGCAAGTGTTTAACCTACTACTAAAAGTACAACATAAGATATCCTATGGGGACAGGGGTGGGAAAGCAGCAGACAAGGCTGCAAACAGCGGCAATCATCCTCGCATCAAGATCATCAACTCTAGCCTCTAACTCTGCAACACGCTCCTCAGCTGCGGCGCATCCCTGATCCGCCTCATAAACACAGGTACCCAACTCTGCCAGTCGATAGAGGATAGGATCCCTGGTCTGACATGTCATCCTTAATCTCTTGAACTCTCACACACAACACCCCAATATCTGTGTGATGACGCCCAACCATGTCCCGTATAGAGTAGAGGGTGTGGTGCACAGGAGTTGGCTCGAAGCCGGTGGGTAGTGGAGTGTCAGAGGGAGGCTGGGGATGGACCACCAGTCTCGAAGGTAGAGGAAGCCTCGCCGTCGGTATCCTCGTTAGAATAGGCCATGAATCCATCAACAGTCGACAAGTAAGTCCTCTTGCAAGCCTGAGATCTTCAAAGTAGCTTCTTCTTGGGTGGCTCTGGTGCCTCTGGAGCTGGGGTCTGGGATCTGCTGGTGCTAGTGGCTCGAGGTCAACCTGGGCAGAGGGCCTTAGCTAAAGCGATAGGAGCCGGTGGAGGGAGCACATGTTTCCGAGGGGTGTACATCATACGTTACCCCACCCGGACACGGGCGATATGGACGGAAAGATAGCACCCAGGGCTCTGGCTGCGGTGGGGGTGCATCCTCCTCCTGTGCCTCACCAGCAGGCACGACATCCTCATCATCCGAAATGACATGATCAACCTGCATGTGATCCTCTTCTGTGTCTGAATCACTAGAATCGGGCTCATAACCCTGCTGAAGGTCATCGGCTGGAGGGCTGTATGGTACAATCTCCTCCTCAGAATCCGAGATGATGATACGGTCGTCGTGGTGTGCCATGATCCTGGAAATCAAAAACTCACAGTGTGTGTCAGTAATCATGTGGTGTACTTAGTATGTCTACTAATGTGTGAAATATGTAACTGGCATGGGACTTGCACTGCGCGTAGGGATAAGTGTTGTGTTTCTTTCTTTGTAAAACATTTCGAAAACAATTTTTGTTAAGATTATAGTTTGACTCAAAAGAATCTTGATTCGCTATAACCTCGTGCTCTGATACTAATCTGGCATACCCTGCCAAGGCAGAAACGCGAGGTGCAACTTTAAATGATTTCCAAGCACAAAGGTCACACGAGCATTAATTAAAATAAAATGGGAACTTCCATTAAACAACCAAGTTTTACAAACTTAACATAAATTGTTCATATTAAAACCATTGCATGAAAATGTTTTGGTTAAAATGACACAACAATGGTTCAAAAGGTGGTATCCCATAAATGCTCGCACGCGACCTTCACAAGTTTCATACTCCATGTTAATTTCCTAAAAAACATGCATGTAAAAAAAATACGGGTCAACATAAAGTTGGTGAGTCCACGGGTTTGTATATGATGGACATGTAATCCAAAACCGACTAAATTACCGCCTAGTTAGGGCAATAATTAATATGTGATCTGAAGTGAACCCATAACCAAACCTTGACATGTTGTGCCTCGCCCATTGTACACTTAAGACAATGAATAAATGTGAAATACAAGCACTCTTTTGATATATGTCATCCGGTTAGAGCAACTGACCAACCAAGAGTGGGGTGTCAACCTAGTAGATCTGTTCCGGTGTTTCATCGCTAAGTCCATATCTAATGGTTATGGTATGATGTATGAAACGAGGGCTTAATGGATCCTAAACCTTAATGTGTCATGTTCACATAATAGTCATATTGTAACTAAAAACTATACGTATGTTTTTCCACCCGGAAAATGTAAAATAGTGAAAAGGGGCCGTGTAAAACTCACCTGATGTCTGAATGCTAAACTGGACTGTGTCTGACTTGGAAATGTCTGGACTGGGGTGTCCTAAATTCATTAAAGGCAACTTAAGTCTATGATTTGTCCTATTTACCATGCATTTGTTCACCCGACCAGAACACCTATGGACTAGGTGTTTCTGTACTATTATCCATATGTGCCATACACTGTATGTGTTGGGAAATGTTCGTTTTTGTTGTTGATGTTGCTATGTTTAGTCTCTTTGTGGTAGAACAAGTGTCTTGACCTACTTATTGTTACCAAGTGACACCTATGTCTAATTACGTAAGTTTAGAGTGGAATATGGACATATCATTTGGCAATTTTGTATAAAAACAACATATTTATGTATTTTGCCCTTGTACATACACACATATTGGTGTTTAACATAGATTTCCAAGAAAACTCTTGTGTTAAGCTTGTTAAAACATGTTTTTAATGTCTTTAACACATGTTTATGAATTTAGTCATGGATATGTTATGAAAACTAAGCGAGATTTACTAGTCTTTGGCTGGGTCTCGACTGTATACACTCACGCATACATTCACATGTATGTGTAGGTGCACGTATATGTCTATATATATGTTCTAGGGTGTATGTATTCGCATACGTATGTGTGTGTATGTTTAAGCGAAAACATTGAACTTATAACATAAAACATGGGTATTTATGTTAGTTTTACTCGACAACTTGTGGCCTAGTGATGTATTCGAGTGTGTATATTCGGGTGGACATTACATGTAATCGATATAGTGTGAAAAAGAAGGAAAATGGTTCGGTTCTAGTACCATACGTGTGTAGCCGAAAAAAACAAAAGAAAGTAAGCTAGCCTTCCACAATGCGACTCCTAAACGTTGTTGGTAACTTGTGGCTTGCAATGAACGATGGTTAGCGATCGGCTAAGGGGTTCTCGACTTCTTTTGTACTCGGCCGAAGTTTACACAAAGAGGGTAAGAGGTTACACAATGGTCATGTGGTTTATGTTATTGCCATGTTAGTGTAAGGTGTTGACCAAGATCTTTGTTGTCTTGTGTGAGCTCATTGGGGGCCAAAATTCATGGGGAAAAGGGAAGGGATATTGTGGCAAGTCAAAGTGTCTTGGAGTATCATGTATTTTATGTTGTTTCCTTGTTGGTATAAAGTCTAGAGGTGTGTGAGGTTTGGATAGGAATGGTGAGTGTATTGTGAGTGTATCTATTCATATGTATGTATGCGTGAGGTGTACATATGCAAGGTAGGGTGATGGTAAGTTAAAAACAATACAATTCGGTTTTTGCGAATATAAGGGCCGAAATCTAGACCATGGGAATGGACATGGATAGTTTTTGGAAGTCAAACAACATGGTTCCTAGTGATCTTAAAGTGGCTTGCCAATTTAGGAAGTAGTCTTGGGAATAGAGTGTCTTGGTGTGGAGTTGGAGAGGTGTGGGACATGTGTTTGTGTACTCGTGTATATACATACGTATATAGGCCTTGTGCGTATGGTGATGTATATGTTTGATGTTATTAATCACACAAGTCTGATATGAATCGAATTTCAGAGACACTTGTGGACACGTTGTTTGTGGTTTTACCAGTTTTACATAGATAACACTTCGGGTGATCTATTGTTTCTGAACATTGTTTGTTTTTATTCTTGTCCGGGTAACAAATTTGGAACCTTGTGTTCAACTACATGGATTCTCAAAACGAGGGTTTTGCATGGATTTCCTATGATCTATCATGAATTATTCGACTAATTAGGACTTTGTTTTAACTAGTGTGTCTATTGTTAGACTACATGCCTCAGGATTGACTTGTTAGAACCCTGGATGGCCCAATTACGATGAAATAGATGACATGTAATGCTTTGCATAATGTATATGTGTAAGTGAGTGTACGGTCATGACCCGTGATTTCGACGGGTGTCACACTAAACCATCTGACTTCCCTGCCAAAACCAAAGGCAAAGAAAAAGACTAATCCAAGAAGTTAAGGCCCCTAAGAGTCTGGTTGAAACAGATTCACATCAGATTTTTTAGCCTTAACATGAACAAACTCCTCAAAGACTTTCTCAACAAAGTCTTGTTGTAAGCCAAAGTGATACCACCATGTATGAGGCATCATCTAACCCTCACTCATTTAGTCCCTGACCAAGGACTACCTCTCTTAAAAAATAATCTTTAAATTTTGATTTAGATCTCATGAAGGTAGGAATTCCTCTATACCATAGAACGGAAAAAACATCAATCACAATTCATAGAGATTCAGCTCCAAACAGAATCATGTTTCCTAGTCCACATGAGGAAAGAGTACGTCACTCCCAGGTAGTAGGGGTGTTCATGGTTTACTTTCAAAACGTATCGGTCTGGTTTCACGTCAAGGCTTTTTACAAAACTTTTGATCGGTCGATTTCATTATTTTAAAATCGTAGCGAATGGTTTGGTTTACGGTTTACACCAAAAATCAACCGTATAAAAACAGACTAGACCGTGATACTTTATTATATTGATTTTGCTATATATTTCATATTATGTATATGTGTGTGTATTGTTAAACATAATTAAAATTAAAATTGTTTTAGCTTTTTATAAATTTAAGTAAATCGAAAGACTACTATCTCCATTTTACATTCTGAAAGTCAGACATTGTAAGTTACCGTGTCTTATATAAATTTTATATTTTCAACCTAAAAAACTAAACATAATAAAAAACCAAAGAGTTTCAAAATATAGACGTATAAAGGCCCACCTTTTTTATATAATATCATAAGGTATTGACGATTCAATCCTAAGTTTGGACATCTTGTATAAAGGCCCAACAAGCCTAAACAAAACCCAAACTGTGAAACTAAACGCAACCAAAAGATTACTAATGGTTTGGTCTGGTTCGGTTTAAGAGTTCAACGGTTTGGTTATGGTTTACAAATATAAAAAACCATTATTAACGGTTTGGTTGTGGTTTACAAATATCAAAAACCGTTATTAACGGTTTGGTTCATGGTTTAACCTAAACACCGCGAGATCCGGACCTTGAACACCCCTACTAGGTAGATCCTATAGAGATGATTGCGAAGGTGGTTGCCACTATTCTTGCTGTGACACCCTTAAATTCCACTGCGGGGTTTTACTGCGAGGTGCGTGACACACCAGGATCCCATAGCCATTAGTTACAAGAACGACTCTAAATGCCCAAACCATTTAGTTCGTTTTCAAAATCAAGTTTAATGTTTAATCAAAAAGTTTAAAGTAACGTGGAAGCGTAAAGAAAATATTAAAGTAAAACATCCCGCGCAAAACATCGCGCCCAAAACCAAAGTAATGTAAATAAACTGAAATATGTTTTTTTATGATGTTCAGCCCAACGACACCAATGATGCATGCCCTAACGTGTTCCGTACCTAGCAACCTTCAAAAGCATGCTAGCGTGTGTCAACATAAAATTGGTGAGTTCACGGTTTAAGGTAAGTAAAAGGTAAAGTTTCCAAAACAGTCAACCACCAGTTCCAACGCATGCTAAGGGTAGCTAACCCACTCAATGTAACTAACCAAGCAATACCAAAAATATACAAAAGTTATTTTGCCTTAGCACTAGAGTCTATCAACACTAGCAAAAAGTGGTCAAAAGTTCACGCCCGACTCCCAACACGGTGTGAGGCTGCTACAGAACCTAATAATGCTGTCAACTAGTACCCCATTCGCCTCCAGCGATTAATTTGGTATAAGTAAGGAGTTAAGAGTGATAGAGATTTTCCCGTTTAGTTAACAAAGGACAAAATATGAAACTAGTAAAACCCGATTCACACAAGGAAACAAAGTATCCCAAAACCTAGGATAAAATAGTAGTCCCAAACCCGGACTTACAAGTTAAGTAATCACAAACCAGAAACTAAGTTTTCTCAAAACCCGAGACGCAAGCTTTTGAGAAAAGAGTAGTGAAACTCACCTTAGGTTGCGTTGAGAGCTTAATCCAAATCTAACAAGTAATAGAGACCCTCTAACGACTCCCTATTATATATACAACACACAACAAGACTTGTTCGCCAAGACATCCAATGATATGAAAATGCTTAAGTGACACTAATGTTTCTAAATGCAACAAGTGACCCCAAGAACCTGTTGGTGAATATTACGTTTACACATAGTCACATACTAAATATATTATACACACAAGTTTATACATAGGCACAATTTCATATTATGCGTTTCCGGAACAGATTATGAGTCGTCAAAACAAACTTTAAAAAAAATACTTAATCAACATATTAGACTCTCAACATTTTACGGAACGTTCCTATATGTTTATCCTACATGTCACTATTATTATTTCGGGACAAAACCATGATGAAAAATTATAAAAAATCATTTATCACAGCTAGGTTCTGAAAACAAGTCAGTTGCGACTATTTACGAGGAAAATTCTTAAAAATTACAGGTTCATCCAAACGGGATGCGCCCACCTGGAAAATATGGAAAACTTATGTATCTTTTTACTGACCAAATTTCATGATCTAACTCTTTACAAAACTCAAGTCATGGCCTTTTAAAGTCGACCCAAGTTTCAAGTCCAAAAATCAGATTTGACCTTTGTTTTGTTAAAACCACAAAAACATATCAAACGGTATCGAAAAGACATAAGCTTGCACATTCTGAAAATCTAACATCATAAGCTACATGCTAGTATCAAGTAACAATCAAAACAAAGACTTTAAGATCAAGGTATAAGTCATACAAATTACTACTTAGAATCTATCCAATTTTAATCATGCAAGAATAACAATATTATCGAACCCTAGCTAGATCCATAATATCGCCTAACAAGACCATAAACATATAATACTACATGTTCACAACATACATCATATCCAACATGTAATATTTATCATGAATATTAATCTCTATAAACCCTAGATTAATCAATAATCATACACATGCAAGTTTCATGCAAAGACTCATCATAACAAAACATAACTATATCGTTTACCATATTAAATCTTTATAAAACTCATGTTTTAGTTATTATAATTTCACATCATAACTATATTGTTTACCTTGTGGACTGCGGGGGTCTTACGAATCCCTCCGCGCCCGCGGAGAAGAGATACGCAAACCTTTTTATTTTCTTTTTCTTCTTATTACCAAAAACTTATTAATAATAATAACCTTATTATTAATAATCTAAAATGCATCCAAGATGTCAATGTTATAGCTTTGGGTCCTGGTTACCGACCCGATAACGTTTAATTCACGTAAATTCACATAGTCACGTATTAACACATATATTCAAACAAATACAATCACAATAGTTGTATTTCACAATTCCACCAACGTTTGGGGTTCAAGATTTGTATACGTGATCCGGTAATTCCCCAAATTACCGTTTATGCAGTTATTAAAGTATAACCGTGTATCATGCGACTCACTTAACAAACCTTAGTCAAGTTCAATGCATGAATTATCGTGTAAGCTAACTAGAGTAAGGTTTAGACATTAACCCGGGAATATGTGGTGTCACACTTGCAGAACCCACTGGTAACATAATGAAGAGCTCTTTGTTGGAAACTATTGAAGAACTTATCAATGATTCTAAAGTTTTAGATAAAGATCAAGCTGGAGGTCCCTAGTACCAAGAACAAGGAGCATCAGGAAGTGTCCCTGAGATTAAAAAAAATCCCAAGCCCATGTTGATACAACCACCACAGGTAGGGATGCAGAGGATTGCATTAATTTGGATGATGGTTAAACAAACTAATGGAATTGATAGAAAAGTTAAGTGTTGAGGTCTCAGATCTCAAGGAGAGTATCACCAAAATGCCTAAAGCGAAAGTCCAGTTGCCTCGAGAATACACCAACAACTAGACTCCTCACAAAAGTAGCTTAAATCACTCAAACACTCAGTCACTAACAAACAACTGCCGGCCATAGAGAGCCAAATCATTGGTAAGGGTACAACCACCACCACTACCAGTAGGGGAGCTCAAAACCATTTGTTAACAAATTCTATAACCCATGTTTGTCTCCTTCTTTGCCTCTTTAGAAGCCAAGATTGATACCAAGTATGCCATTTTAAAACATCAGGATCTAGAGACGTAAAAACAGATAGAAGAACTCAAAGCAATACTTTCTAAACATATTGAAGCAAAAAAATAGGAGAAAAAGGATAAAAGATAAACATTATTGAATAGGGGCTATTGATGCTAAGAAAAGACCTACTAAAGCCCTGCCTAAGGCATTGGTTGAGAAACAAAAAGGGGAGTTTCTTGAAGACATGAGATAGTCACACAAAAGGCTGCAACGAAAAGAAATGCAAGAAAGAAAATGGCGCCTTATTAAGACAAAAGATTGAAGCCTAAAGAGTAGAAAAAAATACTACGACAAGATATCAAGATATCTAAAAGGGTAAATCATGACATGAGGCATCCCTAGGTCATAAAAAAGGTTGCTGCTAATGAAAAGGTAGAATTCATGAAGACACATTCACTCCAAAAGCTGGATTCTATGAAGAAGCAAGTGCCAGTAGTTCAAGCCAAAACAACTAAAAAGACCCAACCAGACGTTCCAATAAAAACTGCTAGATCAATTAAAACAGTTGGACAATCCACACCTCCACCACCACAAACAACAAAAAACAAATCCACCACATTTCCATCACCACCAACACAAAAAACCAAATCTATTACAATTCCACCACCATTATCATCAAAATCTGAAACTACTGCTCCTCTAAAAGTGTCCGCTCTACCACATAAGACACAAGGGACGTTAGTCAAATAAAAGAAACTGTCGGTACATAGTCTGGTGCAAAACCAACAGTTGTACAAAAACTAGTAGTTCCAGAAAGACCAACTCATCCTCCGATTAAAACTTTCAATTCGAGGAAGAGGAAACTGATCTTATCTGAAAATCAGAAGACTCTCCAACAAAGGCTCCAAAGAAGTAAGTGGTTGAAAAGACAACTGAGCTTGGAAGTAAAAGAAGATGATACCTCTATTTCACCTCAATGTTCATCATGTTTCTCAGAGGGCTACCACTCTTGGAAATAGACAGAAGTAAAAACTATCTGGAAAATGTTAAGAGAATGGAAGTTGAAGACTTTGCTAGAACTAGTTAAAATCAGAAAAATATGGCTAACAATAGGCATAGTTTATTTGTGATACGAGGATGAAAAAAATAAGGGTCTGAAAATAATACGTTTGATGAATCCCAGGGCATTCAAATTGATCCACTGAACAATCCAGAAGTGGTTCAAGTGACCAAGGAAGAGTCCATTAATTGGCTAAAGAGACATTTTCCTTACAAAGTTAAAAGTTTCAATGTCTTCAACAACTGGAATGTGAAGAACCTGTTGGATGAAATGGAAAGGGTTAAGAAGATGATTGTTGAACCAAATATGCAGGTGACCCTACCAAATTAGAGGATTAGCAGTAGAATAAAGCCAACCCCAACAGCTCAGATAAAACATTTCAGGATGAAACTTAAACTGATCCAATTAGGCACCAAAACAAAAAATCTTAAGAGGTGGAGAGAAACTACATTAACCTGTAATTACAGAGATTTTCTAAAAGCAAGAAAGAACTTTTCTAAAACATGTCCTCTACCACTTGAACTTCAAAAGGCTAAGATATATCTTGTTGATCCAACAAAGAAGAAGACTCAAACCTCAATCATTCCATCCAATCCAAGTGAGATCTTCAGTTATAACCCAATACTTATGGAGAAATATATAAAGAACATGAAAAAGAAGTTTTGGTATGCTAATTGGGTAGAAGGGTTGGAAGAAGAGGAAAAAGTATTGAGTGTAAATAGTTTCACACATGACCCATGTCATCAGGACTTTGAAAGATCAGCAAAAAGGCACTTACACAATAGCATTTGATCATGATCAACATCATTTAGTGGCACATCAGGGGATTCACTTGTACACGTTAAATATGTGCTTAATAATCTGTACATAGTGATAATTTGATAGTTCCCATTTTAGGTAAAGTTTTCATGCAATTGATGTGACATTTCCATAATTTGCTATTTTGGGAAAAATTGTGATTGCTATGTGAAACGGACGGCTCGGTATGTAAAAATGGCAGGATTGCATGTTTTTAGGATAGACATAGTCAACTGCTTTGATTTGTGACTTTTCGTGATGTTCTCGATCATATTTGATGGGATTTTGTCCGTTTAATGAGTTTCTGCAGCAGATGGGTCGAACTAGTTTTCGTTCAACCTTACGAAGGGTCGAACCAACCTTGTAAAACTCATTCGACCCATCAAAAGGGTCGAACCAAATTCTTGGATACCCATTCGACCCACTAATTTAGCACGAACCAAATTTACAAACTTTCAATCGACCTTTCGACTGCAGTGTGACACCCGTCGGAATCACATGTCATATTCGTATACTAGCTACACATATACATTGTGCATGACATTAAATTTTACATGTTTCATTACAATTGGGCCATACAGGGTTCCAACAAGTCAATCTCGATGCTTACAGTCTAGCATTAGGTTCACTAGTAGGAACAATTTCATGACTAGTCGAATAATTTATCATGAGCTATAGAGAGATCTCACCAAAACCCTAGTTTGGGAATTTCATACAATTGAACATAATACTACAACTAAGATCCAACCAAGAACAAAAACAAACAATGTCCATACACAGGGACTGTTCGAACACAATGTCCAAAAACGACTAGAAATACAACTAGTTAAAATAGTATAACGGACACACGATCATATATTATTTGGCATCACATAGACTTGTACAAAGATCACACTTAATATCCAATTATAATATATGACCTTAAATTTGTACAAGATATGAATTAAAATGTTCAAAATATATATGTATATATATATGCATGTGTGTATATATGCGACGACACACACACATATATATGTGTGTATGTGCTTTCCAATGTTTAAACCCTTACATATTTATGATCCATCAATTCACCTAGATGCCCACATATTTATTATACACCTTTAACACTTATCCATCCCATGAACATTTGACTTGCCAAAAATATCCACCTCCACCCATACATACATATCGACACACACACATACACTCTACACAAAACACTAAGATTCTTGATAACAACTTTCACCAACATGGAAATGAGACTTTGATCAAACCATCATGACTTTCCCTAATTAACCTACACATTCTTCCGCCAAGATTCACCCAACAATATGCTTTAGTCACCTCCATCACATTCCTAGACATTACACTAAAATGGAAAGCATCTTATGACACTTAGGAAAGCATAATGTTGACTTGCTACAATTGCCATTCCACACTTTCCATGCAAGATCCTACCACATCCATCCTAGGACACCTTTTATCTAGTAAACATCATGATTATCATGTATCAAATCTTAGTGCTGGTCTAAGGCAGTTGGGAATCCTGATGGTAAGCTGGGATGTTTTAAGTGTGGAGCTACCGACCATTTAAGAAAGACTGCCCCAAGCTGAAGGGTCTAGCTCATGGCAGGGCTTTTGTCATAGGTGCAGATGACGCACGCGGAGATCCCAACATTGTACGGGTACATTCCTCGTTAACAATCATACTGATTCTGTACTTTTTGATACCGGTGCCAATTTAAGCTTTGTGTCAACTGACTTTAAACGAGCCCTCGGATTAGAGTCAAATAAGTTGCACTCACACTCTTTGATAGAATTGGCCTATGGTGAGACACTTAGGTCCGAAGAAGTAGTTAAGGATTGTATGCTGAAACTGGGAGATCATGAGTTCAGCATTGACCTCTTGCCGATCGAATTGGGAAGTTTCGACGTTGTTGTTGGCATGGATTGGTTGTCGAAGAATCGCGCCGAGGTTATCTGTTTTGCGAAAGTGGTTCGAGTTCCCTTGCCCAACGGAGAGGTTCTGTCCATACAGGGGGAGTGCAGGAAGACTCCGTTGCAGTTCTTAGCGCATGTGATAGAGAAGTGTTTGCGGAAAGGTCATTTTGCATTCTTAGCGCATGTGATAGAGAAGAAGCCAGAGGAGAGAAGAATCGAAGACATCCCTACCGTGAGGGATTTTCTAGAAGTCTTTCCCAAGGATCCACCAGGATTGCCACCCCTGAGGCAACTCGAGTTTTGTATCGACCTCATTCCCAGAGCTGCTCCCGTAGCCCGTTCACCTTACCGCTTGGCTCCGTCTGAGATGCAAGAAACTATCCAACCAGCTGCAAGAGTTGCTCGACAAGGGATTCATCCGACCAAGCTCATCACCTTGGGGAGCTCCAATTCTGTTCGTCAAGAAGAAGGATTGATCGTTTTGCATGTGCATCGACTACAGATAGTTGAACAAGCTGACTGTGAAAAATCGTTACCCTCTTCCCAGAATTGGTGATCTGTTCAACGAGCTGCAGGGCTCTAGTTTCTACTCAAAGATTGATTTGAGGTCAGGATATCACCAGTTGCGCATTCATGAGGAGGACATCCCAAGACTACTTTCAGGACGCAGTATGGTCATTATGAGTTTATGGTTATGCCATTTGGCTTGACAAACGCACCAGCAGTGTTCATGGATCTGATGAACAGGGTGTGTAAGCCTTACCTCGATAAGTTTGTGATCCTGTTTATTGACGAAATTCTGATCTACTCACGGACTCAAGAAGAGCATGAGCAACATTTGAAGGTGATTCTGAATCTACTCAAGGTTGAGAAACCGTATGCCAAGTTTTCCTAATGCGAATTTTGGATTCGTGAAGTCCACTTCCTTGGACACGTGGTGAACGAAATGGGTATACATGTTGATCCAGCCAAGGTAGAAGCGATCAAAGACTGGCCTAGACCCAGTACCCCAACAAAAGTTCGACAATTTTAAGGGTTAGCTGGCTATTACCGACGATTCATTGAGAATTTTTCAAAGATAGCCAGTCCCTAACAGTCTTGACCCAGAAAGACAAGAAATAGGAATGGGGAGATCAACAAGAATCAGCTTTTCAGCTTTTGAAGCTCAAGCTATGCAGCGCACCGATTCTCTCACTGCCAGAGGGAACAGAAGATTTTGTAGTATATTGCGATGCATCCCACCAAGGTCTCAGTTGTGTCTTGATGCAAAGAGACAAGGTCATTGCCTATTCCTCTCGCCAACTCAAGGTGCATGAACGGAACTACACAACCATGATTTAGAGTTGGGTGCAGTAGTGTTCGCGCTCAAGATTTGGAGACACTACTTGTACGGGACCAAGTGTACTGTCTTTACTGATCACAAGAGCTTGCAGCATATCTTTGACTAGAAGGATCTAAACATGCGTCAGAGACGATGGGTTGAGCTGCTCAATGATTACGACTGCGAGATTAAGTACCATCCAGGGAAAGTGAATGTTGTGGCTGATGCATTAAGCCAAAAGGAACATGTCAAGACGTTATGAGTACGCTCCTTAGGCATGGCCATTCATACCCATCTCACTGCTCATATTCGCGAAGCTCAGCAGGAAGCTCTCAAGGACAGTAGCATTGGGAAGGAAGCTCTATACAGTCAGGTTAGTCAGCAATAGACAAAGCCTGATGGAACAATGTATTTCTTGAATAGAATATGAGTTGCTTTGTATAGAGGATTGCGTGATTTGGTTTTAGATGAAGTGCATAAGTCCAAGTACTCAATACACCCTGGTGCAGATAAGATGTATAAGGACCTCAAAGAGTTTTATTGGTGGCCTGACATCAAGGGTTGTATTACGGCCTATGTCAAACGTTGACTAACGTGTTCAAAGGTTAAGGCTGATTACCAGAAGTCTTCAGGTATGCTTCACCAACCAGAGATTCCCGTTTGGAAATGGGAGCAAATCTCCATGGACTTCATCACCAAGTTACCAAAGACGTCTCGAGGTCATGATGCGATTTGAGTAATTATCGACCGTCTAACAAAGTTTGTGCATTTCTTGCCGATGAAAGAAACAGACAAGATGGAAAATTTTTCTAGATTATACATCAAGGAGATCGTGTCAAGGCATGGTGTGCCTATATCCATAATCTCTGATCGGGACCGTCAATTCACTTCAAGGTTTTGGCAGTCATTACAAGAAACCCTTGGTTCTCGATTGGACATGAGCATCGCTTTCCATCCCCAGACAGATGGACAAAGCGAAAGAACCATTCAGACACTAGAAGACATGCTTCGTGCGTATGTAATTGATTTTGGAGGAAATTGGGATACACATTTGTCGTTGATCGAATTTTCCTACATTAACAGTTACCACACCAGCATCAAAGCTTCCCCTTTCGAAGCGTTGTACGGACGCAAGTGTCAATCGCCAGTGTGTTGGACTGAAGTAAGGGATAAGCATCTGACAGGTCCTGAGCTCATTCAGGAGACAACCGACAAGATCTTCTAGATCAGGGATAGATTGAAAGCTGCCATGGACAGGTAGAAGAGTTATGCTGATCAGAGGCGTAAACCCTTAGAGTTCCAAGTGGGTGACAGAGTTTTGCTCAAAGTATCTCCGTGGAAAGGAGTGGCCAGGTTTGGGAAACATGGAAAATTCAATCCCAGATACATAGGTTCCTTCGAGATTCTTGCATGGATTGGACCGGTTGCATACAAGCTCAAGTTGCCTCAAGAACTCAGTGGTATTCACGACACGTTCCATGTTTTGATTATCAAGAAGTGTCTTGCTGATGAGTCATTGATTATCCCTCCAGAGGAGATCCACATCGACGAATCACTCCATTTCATAGAGAAACCACTCGAGATAACTCACTGGAAGGTTCAGAAACTTCACCGTAGTCAAGTCAAGATAGTCAAGGTGCGTTGGAATTCCAAGCGCAGACCCGAATACACTTGGGAGCGTGAGGACCAGATGAAACGCAAGTACCCACATCTCTTCCAGGAGACCATCCATTCAGATGACCAGCACCGAAAATTTCACGGACGAAATTTGTTGAGGATCGGTTTTATAGAAAACAACAATGTAATCATACAAATGGAACAATCCAGGTGCGAAAACCCTAGATCGTATGCAATATGATAGAAAACAAATCAGAAAACAGTTAATTCCATTTCAATAATCATTTCATTCATAAACATATTGATAAAACTTGTTTAGATTAGGTTTACATAGAAATAAGATCAATTCAGACACTTCTAGAACCTAGAGAGAATACACACACAAAACCTCTATCCAAATTACCAAAAACTTAACACAAAATAAAAACTTGAACTATATATAGGCTGCTCATTCGACCCCCCGTCTAGGTTGAATGAGTCCTTCGACCTCTATACAAGCTCGAACCAAACAATATAAACTTCAAGGCTTCCTTCGACCTTCTGAATTCCTCCTTCGACCCCCCGAACGGGTCGAATGGGTTTATCTACTACTTAAAATCTTCCAAAAATGCTATATAAACAATCCAAAAGCGATAGTCACTTTCCATGCACTTATAAACTCCCCCTTGACAATTGCTTGGATTGTAGTCTTTCTTGATCAAGCGCCTTGTTCAACAGTCTGATTCGAAGAATCTTCTTTTGCTTTTTACTCATCTCCGGTTCTAATTGACGTTTATGTGAACTTTTCTTCATTTCTCTAACCTTCACATATCTTCCCAGCTTCTTATCATAATCACAACCCACATTTACATCCCACGCAAAAAAAAAAACATACAACTCGGTGAAACTTCATCGCCTGCTCCATATCTTTCTCTTCACAGTAAATCGGATTATAATACAGCATAATAATGTCTTCATATGAGCAATTTATGAGCCATATTGGATCAAAAATGTGTATTTTCTTGAATTCACCCTTAGAATCTTTATTCTTTAACAATATTACTGCTTCGGTTGTTTTCCAATCATAATACCAAATCACAAACTCCTTGTTGAAATGTTATTGAATTGGCATCAAAGGAATCCGTTTCATCACCACAGGAGGTTTGTATTTCAAAGTCACCTTCTTCAATCCAATAACAGGATCAACCTCTTTGTGAACTTTCCTTTTCGGATATTGAGGCTTGAACATGTTCCATCTAGTTCTGCTCTCCAAAGACATCTTATCCGCAACCATCCAACAACATCATTGTTTACAGAAGCACCGCTCATTGTATGTCTACAAATATCCCTTACAGCCCAATACGGCAAGGTTTTAATGTCATGGAACCTGTAAAAGTACAGAATTCCCTTCTCCCACTTCACACCTATGCACCGTAGCGGTCTAAGGTATTTCCATCCCAACGCTCTACCTTTAAACAAACAACAGTTTGTTGTGATACTTGTAAAAATGTCCTTGTACTTCTGTCTTTGGTCTGTTTGCCTCTTTCTCTTTTAACTTCTTCAACAAATCTTTCAGTTCATCTGATTGTTGAAAAGATGGTTTCTGAATAGCATCCTTCTCAAACACTCCATCTAAAATCTTCTTGCCCTTTTTCTTAGCAAGCTTCTCTGCTTCATCAAGTGTTTCTTCATTAATCTCAGATATCACTACATTCTCCTTCTCCTTATAATACTCAGGATACTCTTCATGAGTTATATCTTTAATTTCAATCTCCTCAAACTCTGGAGTATCTTTGTCATCTGAGTGATTACCTGCTTCTTTCTCTGGAATAACAAAAAATCTCTTTATCATTCATAATTTCTTCTAGAGACTTCCCTATCTGCTTTGCTAAACCTTCCAATATCTCCTTAGAAACTGCAACAGATACTTCCCCATCTTCCAAATCAAGATCATTATATTCAAGATCATACCTCATATCATCTGATTCAAAGATTTCAGGGAATTTTCCAGTCAGCTCAATCGTCCATACATTCTTCTCTAACATCTGACAATATAAGCTTTTGTCTTCATCAGATATGGCTCTGATCTTCTCAGTCGAAAATATGCTATCATCATCATTAACATTCTCACCAGATGTCTTTTTCGAACTAGATTCACCTATGTCTCCCTTATCTGTATCTCTTTTCTCATAGCTATACTTTCCAGTATCTTGGTTATCATCATCATCAGAACTATCGTCTTCAACATCTTTATCATCTTTCTTTCCACCACTCTTATCTCCAGCATCATCATCATCATCTGATGTGTCATTGAAATCGCCATCATCACCTTCTTCATCATCAGATTCCTCATAATTAACTTTATCTTCCTCTTCCTCCTCTTCTTCCTCAGTACCCTTCAACTGTGGTGCCTTGGAATAAAGATCATCAAGCAATTTTCTCATACTTTTGTTCTCAGCTCTAATCTCTTTGTTTTCAATCTGTAATTGCTTAATCTTACTCGTATTTCCCTTTCCACGAGTCAATAACATCTTTTTTTCTTCTTGAAGCTCGTTCAACTTCGCTTCCAACTCGTCTTGATTAGCCTTGTGTAACACCCCACCCGAACCCGGGTGATCATGCACGGTTGATACCTGACTTAGCAGTGGAATCTTAACCTTTCTTGTAAACTTGTTAATCCTGCGACATATATTTAAAAAGTTTTTACGTCAGCTTATTCTGGTGAGCTCATGCATAGTTGTATGAAAACATTCATTTAATATCATGAACAACAATACGGATTTTATTTACAGTACACACACTTGAGTTGGCACATACTTTAATAATCTACGTGTGTACGTCTTTACTTTTATAGGTGCGGGTATACATCCCATACACCCTACAGATTAAACAGATACCCGTACTGGGTTGGCATACTAACTTACTACTACTATTATTATTATTATTATTGTTGTATTTTACTACTGGGCATCCCATACTAGGAAGGCTCACTGCGGTTTCCCCAGCCTCAATACAAGACGGTGGCATACTGCCTTAATATTATTATTGTATTTTACTACTGGGCATCCCATACTGGGAAGGCTCACCGTGGTGTCCCCAGCCTCAATACAAGACTGTGGCATACTGCCTATTATGAGCATATTTTACTACTGGGCAATTCATACTGGGAAGGCTCACCGCGGTTCCCCCAGCCTCAATACAAGACGGTGGCGTACTGCCTATTATGAGCATATTTTACTACTGGGCAATTCATACTAGGAACGCTCACTGCGGTTCCCCCAGCCTCAATACCTCATAATGAATCCATGGATCCAGAACCCCTAAAACCATACATGTATGATACATAACATTATTTATTTACTCAGGCGAGGTGTGTTGTCAGCCTTACAAGGTCTCAACACCTCCTTCACCTCACATCTATTACTTATACAACATACATCACACTTTTAGGAAAATAATCATATTACTCACATACAATAACTTATACAAGCATATGTCACAGTTTTAGAAAAAAATCATGAAACTCACCTGGTCGCTTAAGGAATCTTTTTAGCAAATCCTTTGTTAATCACTTTTTATCTCCTCCTAATATCGACGGCTTGATTACGCAAAACATGTGTTTGCTACCCGATTACTAAAAGACCATCTCAAATCAACAGATTGATGTTTACTACCGAGACGCCACCATGCGCTCTATTGGACACCAACTTAATTTATCCCCACCCCTTACTCATTTGCTTAATGAACTGTCAATCTTTCTAATAGATTGTTTGAAGGTTAGGGTGGCATGTATATATTAGAAAAATTGGCTGCCATTTATAAAGTTGAGATAAAAATGGCTCACGTTTATTCCACCATCTTATCTATTGGTTAGACATGTGGGTTATGGTTGATGTCATAAAATACATACGTGGCATTTATGCTTAGTGATTAAGTTTCTCCACATTCATAAAAACTAGGTTTCCAAACACATATGTATTTATCTAAAATAAATATGTACGTTAACATTCTATATATATTTAACGGAGAGGTGATTTGAACAGTAAATTTACTAATATTTTATTTATAATCTATCAACATCTTTCTCTCCTCTGTCTCTCTCCCTCTTCTCATCTTTACCTCTCAAACATCTACAAACCGCCTTCTCCTTCATCATCGCCTTCATCCTTCACTTCCTTCGATTCATAAGTTTAAAGATGAAAGATTGAATAGCCCCGTTGTGTTAACAAGCTCCGGGTGGCAATTTTATAATTTGTTTGCAATTCAGGCTTTATTTTATCTATTGTTAATTATCAAACCCCATCTTCAGTTATCTTCTTCAGCTGAGGGTCTGGAACCATTTTCTTGGATCTTTCTTGTCTTCTGGGTTTTCAGACCCTATCCGACGTTCTTATCTTCTAGCACAAACACAGGCAGCAACCAAACGATTATGATATACTGCTGAAACAGGTGACAGAGAGAGGTGCTAGCGAAACATCCGGCGTCTCCGGTAACGTTATTTTCCTTGCCTTACTTTCGTTGGGATTAGAGTTCCAACCTTGTCGATATCCGGTGAGCGACTTGGGCGGTGTGTGCTAGATGGCCGATAATGGTGTCTGTGACGCCGCCGCCGCTTCCCATCCGATTTTTCCCTGCCCTACCAGATTCAAAGCTTTCATGATCATCCATTCATCCCATCACCACAGTCCATCAACAAGAGTTTACCACCGTGATGTACTGTGTACATGTAGCTCCGATAGCATGCAGCCACACTAGACTACCACCATCACCCTCACCATCATGCAGAGAGAGAGAGAGAAAACGTAGAAAGAAGCTATGGAAACGGTTACCACTGTTACACCGTCACCACACTCAGTGGTTCGCCTCCGCCTATGTCGGTTGCCAGAGGTGGCGGTTGACTCATCAGTAACATATCACGCCATCAGATCTGATTCAATTTTAGATCACTCCTCTTTATTTGAACACCCTCATATGAAACACTAAAATGAGATGAATAAATCAATAAATCAGCATTTATCTTTTAATATTTAAATAAAAAAGTACATGTCTCGAAAACCAACTCCGGTTTTACCAAAAACAATGGGTGATATAATACTATTATTGTTGAAGTGTATTTTTTTTTTAACGGCCAACAAATTGGAATCACTCACGGAACACTAGAGTATCATTGTGCCACCAGTGTTGCCACGCGATCATATTCCACCACCAAGTCACCAATTCAGGAGGAAACTCATAATTATGAGAAAACTCCCTTTGTGAGTTTCGAACCCAGGACCTCATGGCCCCTAAGTCTTATCTCACCACCAAGATACCACTAGGCTATAATGCCTTGGGTTGTTGAAGTGTATTACATGTCCCATTTCATATTTCGTTTTTTCCTTTCTTATAAAATTTTATGTAGGGTTATGTAAGCTAAATAAATTAGTTCAACATTAGGTAAATTCTAATATTTTCCGGTGAACAATGACTATAGACTTTTTAAAACAAAGTTTAATTCAAAAGCATGTATTTTTTTGTTGTAAGATATAAGGAGTGGAGTTATCGTTGCGGGTACTATTATAAATCAACCACTTATGAGTCGGCTGTTCGTTTTTATGTTTTTTTTCAACAGGCCAAACTAAGAATGACCAAACTTCTGTCGCATTGTGTGGGAAAAAATGAACACCCCACTACAAAAACCTTTTGAAGGTGGATTGCCAACGGTTCGTGTAGTATTATTGTTTTGAGCTTTTGAACTTTTTGTCCTTTGCTTACCATTCTGGACTCCAAATGGGTTAAAGGTATGAACGCAACTAACGCGAAAGTAGAGCCGATCTTCATCTAAGTCACTAGACTTTTAGCTCGACTTCGATTTGGCTCATGAAACTACTTATGTGTTCATATAGCTCACTTGGTTTTCGTTTGACATATTAATACTTTTTTTAGGTAGGACTGGTATCAGTGTCACACTCGCACGTCCTTGAAAACCAACTCCGATTATGTAAAACACAAATTGATTTACCCGATTTTGCGCGCCACTTCAAGTACCAACATAATGGAAATACGCGCAACGCGCGCGTGTCATATGCACTAGTTTTATTTAGATTTTAGAGATATTAGTATGGTGGCCTATGACATGTGTCATCAAAAGAAGTAATGCTCATCTTAATATATGGATAAGGTGTCAATCGAGATAATAACGTGGCAGCCCATTTAGAAATGTGTTACGTGACTCGATCTAGTTACATATAATTTATAGGTAAACACTATTGGCCGATTTTATATGCATACGATATTTGTATATTAAAGTTCAGAACTAACTCTATGTAGGTGAATTATATATATGCCATCGTCATTTTTTTTATACATACATATTAATATTATTCAAGTAATCTATAATACTAAATACTTTCATGCACATAATGGTATTATTATTAAATACAGTATTATTTTATAAACTAATCACTCGATTAAACACCTCATATTTTGATTAGTCATTTTACTCGTAACTTACTCGCTTGACAATATATGGAATATAATTTTCGTATGTATCATTTTTGTCTACAAAACGGGGAGTTACAACTCTACCCCCTTAAATTAGGTTTCGTCCTCAAAACCTGTTAAACCATGTGTAACTAAGGGTAGGATTTCATCATCTCCTATCCACTTTCCTTATTTCCTATGTTTGATTGTACTAATACTTATAGTATGAGAACATCAAACTTACCAACCTTAAAGTAAGTTTATGGTCTAATTCTTTGCCTTTGCATAACAATACATTTACTAATTAAGTAAGATAGCATCCTGCAACTATTATGCCACTATTATAAGAATGGTTAATATCTAGAGAATATGTGTATATATCATAACTTTAGGAGTACACATCTCTATGCTTAAATAATTTATACTATTTCAAGGTACACCTTAATCTTAATCCTCCTCTGATTCCCATTTTGACTTCTACTTAGATTTATTTAAGATATATAACCCAACAATTTTTTTTCTCTCAATCCTCTTACTAATAATAATAAATATTCCTATACCAAAAGAACTTATCAACATCTTATCTCCTTTAACAACTAGAATTTACGAACATCTACTATACTAGTTGTGACACTATCAAACATATAGTTTATCTACCAACCTCTTTCACCATAACTTATTTAATCCTTTTCTCACTATCCCAACAAATCGAGAGGTTGTTACTATTCTATCACATCTTATACCTGTTAGAGAGCAACATGGTTTAAATTATCCAAGACTCACGATTAACAACCTTCATATTACCTTAATAGTAACTTCTCCTCAGTTAACCTTTCTCTACACTAATTATCACAATCTCATCTATTCCTCTATACAATTATTTATAGCATTATACTTGAGAGTGACAATCATTATTTACAATAATATTTATATCATATTCATTTGTATATCCAGATATAACCAGAGGTATATTATTTCCAATAAATCACATGAGAGTATTACTTATAATATGATACCCGATTTACTAGATAACCTGAATAGCATAGACTCACGAAACATACCGGATCCACCCACTAAATTTTTGTTTTCGCAGTCAATGTTTTCTTATCTTACTATGTGTTGCTAATGATTTCAGTACAATATGATTTTTGCGAGATCATAACGGTAACATTCATTAACCTTCATATTGGCCAGCTATGAAAGCAATCTATGATACACACCATGATTCTCCGAACTACCATATGGTACTTCCATCCCAAAGTTCAACACCACCTCATTTCTTTCGGGCAACCTGAGATTGTGTCCCATTTAGGTCTTAGTATTCATGCATAAGTACAATCAAGTCTTAATCAGTTTGGTCCCTAAAGTGTTCTGGTTAAAGCCTAGGTATCCTTACCGGATACT
Organism: Ambrosia x helenae; assembly: GCA_030844895.1. Taxonomy (NCBI): domain Eukaryota; kingdom Viridiplantae; phylum Streptophyta; class Magnoliopsida; order Asterales; family Asteraceae; genus Ambrosia; species Ambrosia x helenae. The sequence continues at coordinate 5,944 of JAUTDX010003718.1, read as the reverse complement.
TAATTCGCTAAAACCTCAGGCTCTGATACCAACTGTAACACCCCACCCGAACCCGGGTGATCATGCACGGTTGATACCTGACTTAGCAGCGGAATCTTAACCTTTCTTGTAAACTTGCTAATCCTGCGACATATATTTAAAAAGTTTTTACGTCAGCTTATTCTGGTGAGCTCACGCATAGTTGTATGAAAACATTCATTTAATATCATAAACAACAATACGGATTTTATTTACAGTACACACACTTGAGTTGGCACATACTTTAATAATCTACGTGTGTACATATTTACTTTTATAGGTGCGGGTATACATCCCATACACCCTACAGATTAAACAGATACCCGTATTGAGTTGGCATACTGACTTACTACTACTATTATTATTATTGTATTTTACTACTGGGCATCCCATACTAGGAAGGCTCACTGCGGTTTCCCCAGCCTCAATACAAGACGGTGGCATACTGCCTTAATATTCTTATTGTATTTTACTACTGGGCATCCCATACTGGGAAGGCTCACCGCGGTTTCCCCAGCTTCAATACAAGACGGTGGCATACTGCCTATTATGAGCATATTTTACTACTGGGCAATTCATACTGGGAAGGCTCACCGCGGTTCCCCCAGCCTCAATACAAGACGGTGGCGTACTGCCTATTATGAACATATTTTACTACTGGGCAATTCATACTGGGAAGGCTCACTGCGGTTCCCCAGCCTCAATACCTCATTATGAATCCATGGATCCAGAACCCCTAATACCAATACATGTATGATACATAACATTATTTATTTACTCAGGTGAGGTGTGTTGTCGGCCTTACATGGTCTCAACACCTCCTTCACCTCACATCTATTACTTATACAACATACATCACACTTTTAGGAAAACAATCATATTACTCACATACAATAGCTTATACAAGCATATGTCACAGTTTTAGAAAAAAATCATGAAACTCATCTGGCCGCTTAAGGTATCTTTTTAGCGAATCCTTTGTTAATCACTTTTTATCTCCTCCTAATATCAAGGGCTTGATTACGCAAAACATGTGTTTGCTACCCGATTACTAAAAGACCATCTCAAATCAACAGATTGATGTTTACTACCGACACGCCACCATGCGCTCTATTGGACACCAACTTAATTTATCCCTACCCCCTTACTCGTTTGCTTAATGAACTGTCAATCTTTCTAATAGATTGTTTGAAGGTTAGGGTGGCATGTATATATTAGAAAAATTGGCCGCCATTTATAAAGTTGAGATAAAAATGGCTCATGTTTATTCAACCATCTTATCTATTGGTTAGACATGTGGGTTATGGTTGATGTCATAAAATACATACGTGGCATTTATGCTTAGTGATTAAGTTTCTACACATTCATAAAAACTAGGATTCCACACACATATGTATTTATCTAAAATAAATATGTACGTTAACATTGTATGTAGATTTTAGAGATATTAGTATGGTGGCCTATGATATGTGTCATCAAAAGAAGTAATGCTCATCTTAATATATGGATAAGGTGTTAATCGAGATAATAACGTGGCAGCCCATTTAGAAATGTGTTACGTGACTCGATCTAGTTACATATAATTCATAGGTAAACACTATTGGCCGATTTTATATGCATACGATATTTGTATATTAAATTTCTGATCTAACTCTGTGTAGGTGAATTATATATATGCCATCGTCATTTTTTATACATACATATTAATATTATTCAAGTAATCTATAATACTAAATACTTTCATGCACATAATGGTATTATTATTAAATAATATTTTATAAACTAATCACTCGATTAAACACTTCATATTTTGATTAGTCATTTTACTCGTAACTTACTCGCTTGACAATATATGGAATATAATTTTCGTATGTATCATTTTTGTCTACAAAACGGGGTGTTACACCTTGGAAGATAGAACAATCTGTAACATTGTCTGTTCATCTTTCTTCATCTGTTTGATTTCATCTTGTTGTTTGTTAAAGGCTTTGATGATATCAGCAATCAGACGATTAACTGCTTCCATCAATTCATTTGATACAGTCAGCTGTGGTGTGGATGATTCTGCAACTGGTGGAGTAACTGGTTTTGTTGTTTGCTTTTGAAACTGTTGTAGAACATCTTCCAATACACCAGAGAAGTTTTTAGGAGCTGGATTCACTGTGACCGCTTCCTGAACAACTTTCTTCTTTTTCTTTGCTGGTGTGGATGCAATGGGTGTTGTAACACTTGAACATCCAATTGCTGGTACTTTCTTCCCAACTACCAACAGATCTATCTCTCTGTCTCTCCTTTTCTTAGGATTATCTCTCTTAGCCATTGATTTACTTCTGGCTTTCTTCACCTTTTCACCAACCACTGGAGAACCACCAAAGTCAAGATTATCACAAGTCAACTCTAAATCTTGATCATCCAATTCTCTATTTCCCTGTTTTCAGCTTCAATAGCTTCATCAATACCTTCAATATCACCAACCACAGTGGCCTTGGGTTTAGTGATCTTGATAGTTTCATCCCCTGAATCCCATTCAGCTTCATCTTGAGTCTCCTTTGAGTCAGCAGACTCTTCATCAACAAGCAACGTCTTTGCTTTCCCCTTACTCTTCATTGATTTCTGTTTCTTAGGCTCAACCTCATCAATCTTCTTTTTACCTTTTCCAGTCTTAGCACCTTTGTTTATAACTTGATGCTTCCGCTTAGCAGATTTGTCAACTGGGAATAAAGGGCTATCTGAGTCAGAATCACTCTTCTCATTCCTTGCTTAATTTTTACCTGGATCCTTGTAACCAACATTACTTAAATGTCCAAACAGATTCTTATAAGGTGGCTTCAAATTATCAGGAACACCCTTATTAGCTCTCATTCTACTCAAAGTTGTAATACTCATGTGAATTTGATATACAATCTGCACCGGATCTTTAATTAAGTTAGGATACTTGTGATCAAACACCATCTGAAGTAATCTTGGATACATTAAGAACGTATCAGTCTTCAAACCCTTCAAAACTTCCATCATATATTCAAAGATCATCCCAGAAACATTAAATGGTTTGTTCAAGATCAGAGCAACAACCAATGAACACATACTCTTTCTCTGCACATCCTATCCTTCTCTCACTGGTCCGAACACATGTAGAATCACATGTAGTAAGTACTTGAATGTGGACACAGCTTTGCCTTGTGTAATAAGCAATCAGTAATCAGAGCATTGTACTTCATTCTAAGAAAACACTTCCTCTACTCCATCCAAGTCAACTCAGTAGGATCAGTTGGAGAATCTTTCAACTGTAAAGCTTCTCGAATATCATCTTCAGTCACAAGAACAAAGTTTCCCTAATGTAACTTTGTATTGCTGATTTCCCATCCCAGTAAGTAATCACCGCTTTCTCCTAGAAATTAACATGGTGACCTTTGTAGATTGTCTTCAGGGTGGCAAGAGCATAGATTACTCTGCTTCTCTTCAAGAACTCTATCATGCATGAGAATTCAACATACTACTTCACTTCTCCAAGAAACGCACAGCAGTTATGAACTGGTTCAAATATCAACTCCTTTGGTTCTTTAGGTTGCTCTTCAACTTGTATCTCCTTCTCTGGGTTTTGTTGTTCTGCCATAATACCCTGTAAAACAATAAAAAAACAAACATAAAAATTTATCAAAATCGGGCAAAATTGAAATTTGGTCAAAACAATCCTTCATTCGACCCTATCGGTGGTTTGAATGAGAAACATGTAGTATCGAATGAGAAAATAGGTTGAACAAAATACTTCGTTCGACCTAGTTGATTTCATTCGACCTCAAATCAGCTTATTCGACCTCGAATAGTCTCATTCGATCCTGTTAAAATGGTCGAATAAAGCTGTTTGGAATTCAAATTTCCTAAATCACAATTTAACCATGAAAACATAACATTATTGTTCTAATAGATCCTAACATGGTCGATAAACATTAATCACTAATCAATTGAACCTATTAACCTATTATTGATGGTTTTCACACAAAATCTAGGGTTTATAACCTTCAAACAATTGATTAAGTTCATTAGGTTGTTTAAACACTGGATTTTGGCTTATTCTCCCCCTAAAACCATCGATAATAGTTTTGCCAAAGTCAATTGATGTCCAAATAGTGTATATAGGCACTAATTATGTGTTCAAGTGTTTGACACTTCAACCATCGATTCCTTCCTGAAAACGAAGCCATTACCTGTTAAAATGGTGTCAAAAGGATCAGATAATCACAAGGAATGATAATGAATGGTCTAAAAACAATCGAGCAACAAGGTCTGGTTACGAGTGAAAATTTGAAATTTTTTTTGTAAGGGTTCGAATGAGAAGATCTAGCTTTCATTCGACCTAACTAAAGGCTCGAATGAAAACCAGATGCCTCGAATGAGAAAACTCACTGAAACACTTCATTCGACCTCATTAAAAGGTTCAAATCAAAGCACAAAATCTCCTTCGACCTAATGAAAGGGCAAATGAGATTTTGGAAATTTGAAAAATTTACCAAATCTCAAATTCGAATCCCGTTTTTGTCAATTTTGATCCTTTAAACCTTTAAACATTTATCATTTCAATGATACAAAACTCAAATTGGTCTGTCAAACATCAGAAAATGACCATCAATCACCATCGGTTATCGAAAATAACACATAAATGTAAAAATTTTGGATTTTCTGAAATTTATGCTAAAACACACCAAAAATCTTTTGGAGTTTTTGTATTTTTTGCAGAAGATGAAAAATTTAAAGCAGTAAACATTTTGTGATTCGGGTAAGAGGATCATATCATTTTTTGAGAAATCTGATCACACCGTTGATCTTTAATAATTATTATCAATAAGACAATGTGTGATTAGGCAATTGCTGATATTATCATCCACATAAGCTCACATGCAGACCGTTATGCATGCTTTAAAATGATACGTAATTAGATGTATTAAAACTAACAAGCCTATGGTTCCCACGCACACGACATACTCCCGTATCAAATAATTTGCACAAAGCTTCATCGTAACGCGTGATTATGCCAATGTTATCCATTATATTACAAGATACGAAGCACAGAGGTGTACAGGTCAGCAAATCAATGCTACAAAGTGACATGTTTATACGTACCAGGTTGAGGCTAATATCAATCATGATTTTCATTATAGATATGATACGATGCATTAAATGATCTTTGTCATTATTATACATTAAGTTCCTCAATTCGGTAACTCTCAGGATTTGGCTATAAGCTCTTTTACCAAATATCTTTATTGAATCTAGGTCCGTAAATTAATACGACAAAAAGATCAATCAAGATACCCCGGGTAATAATTAACATAACGACCCGAAACCTCAAATTTTGGCAACCCTCTAAAACGAAATTTACGGTACTAAGACCATATGCCTATGAGGTGTTCAGCCACTAGCGAGTAGTTCGTTATGTTTGTATCACTAAGGCACGCAGTAATAAGTCTACGAGCCTACCAGCATATCACACAAAATCAACACACACCTATTATAGCAATACATTCTTTAGCATGTGTCAGATCCCCACTGATGTACTATCATTTCCTCTTATTCTCCTGGAAATCATTTTTGGTTTTCTGATTTTTATGGCTTTTTGGAGTTTTCAATGTTTTTGGTTTTTCTGAAAATAAAGACTCCCCTGAAATGAAAAACATATTTTTGGGGGTTTTTTGATTTTCTGAAAAATTAAAACTAAGAATTAAAAATGTGATAAACGAGGGGTGACGATTAGTCTTGTTTTTTTTTAATACCATTAGCTCTTAGCAAAAATTCAAATTTAATTTGTCAAAAGCTTTGGTAAAAAGATCAGCTCTCTGATAGTCAGTGTGGAGTTTTACCATATCAATCAACCCTTTAGCATAGCAATCACGAATAAATTGATACTTAATCGGATGTGCTTAGCCTTAGA
>JAUTDX010003717.1:0-61810 GCA_030844895.1 Ambrosia x helenae | reverse complement strand
TAAAGTATGAAACTTAACATATATTTGTAGCAAGTATTTTGTTTGGTGGACCCACAAACACCCCACCAAGAACCGGCCCTAACCCCTCCCTTACTCAAAAATCTTACTCTTGGTACTTATAATCTAAGGTGGATATGGTATAAGGTATGGTATAGATATGAGATGTATTGTATAAGATTGCATGTCCTTAATAGATTATGAAATCTCTTCTTTTTTTTTCTTAAACCCACGGCTCCAAGCACCCTCTAACATTCACCAAGATCATCTAAATCTTCTAGTACACACACATATCCATTTTTATATAAGATAAAAATCTAGTGAAGGATCTTGTTGAATCTTGGAGGATATGATATGATTATAAGATATCACAAGGTTTAAGCACTTGGTCACAAACTCTTTCTTTTTTTTTTTCTTTGGGCCGTAAGCAAGCAACCAACACACACCTCACTTTCAAGTTCAAACACTCAAATTTATTCACAAAACATCCATCTTTCAAAACCCTCATTGTGTGTTTAAGCTAGGAGCTTAACACATAGGAAGAACACACTAACTCCATCAAAATCAAGCATTGTTAGCTTCCCTAGCCTTGTGCTAGTTGTAAGTATTCTTGATCTTGTTTTTGTCTTTAAAAGTTTATGTTTCTTAGCTAAAAGCAAGTTGTACAAGGGGTTAACTTGATAAAGCTTTACATGATGAAAACATATTGATTTTAAAGACTAAAATGGTGTTATAATGGTGTATAAGGGGGCGAAAATTTGGTGATGGGTGTATGTTATTCTTGTAGTTTTTATAAAGATTATAGAGACTTGAAAAAAATGGTGATGATTTTAATATAACTTGTTATTAGAACTTGAATGAACTTGAATACAGTTTTAATCATCATAACATTAGCATTTAAGACTATGTATAATGTTGATTTTGTTGGAAAACAAGTTATACGAATTTTACATCTTTAAAGTCTACACACTTGAATAATGGTAAATTGGACATATTAGACTAAACACACTAATTACACCTATAAAGTATCCTTAATGAGATGATTAAAGACTATTAAAAGTGTTGAAACATCAAAATAAACTAACATGACAAAGTTTGATCCATTAAAGGTCACTAGTTTAGTAGAAATTGTTAATCTTGAAAGATTGAATGGAAAAATGTAATTTTTATACGTTAAAGGACTATGTTAGTAACTTTAAAAGTGTGAGGGACTTAAAATGATATTTTTAAAAACTTATATCTAAAAATATAACTTTGGAAAGTTTGGTGTCAAAAGTGTAAAATGATAACTTTCCAAGATGGATTTGGTAAATACTAGGAAAATATACATATGTATCTTGTATAAAAAATATATTTTTATAAAATGTGAGTTTATAAAAATATATGGATTTTCTAACATGTGGAAAAATATAAAGACAAAGGTTTTTATAAAATGTTAGATTAAATAAAAGCTTGGTGGAAACTCATATAAAAATGAACATTTTATATAAATGGGGATATAAAGTGTTGGAGCATTTCTATATATATAAGTAGCCAAGTCTTGGTATTAAAAATACAAATATGTTTATAAACTTCCAAGTAAGATATGTAGAAATTAAAATGTGATTAATTTCAAGAATACATATATTGTTGAAACTTGGAAAATTAACAATACATATATATATGTTAAGTAAGCGGATTTGGACGTGTTAAAGACTAAGACGTGGAAGCGAACAAATAAGTATTTGTATTAATTACGTCTGAGGAGAAAATAAGAATATATATTTTAAAGGACTTAAAATATATAAATTGGCGTGAAAAATACATAACACTTTCCTAAGTGTTGGGAATTTGTTCGTGGGAGAAAGATGACGTAATAATCTAACGATTAAACGTTTAAAACAAGCGTATGAACTTGACATTAAATATATATTATCGAATCGACGAGAAACTAGTATATTTATTTAATGGGAAAGTAAATATACGGTAAAGTGAGTCGAGTCGAGTGAAGAAAATATATATATATCGAGTCGACGAGATCCTAAGTATATTTATTTAATGGGAAAGTAAATATACGGTAAGGTGAGTCGGGTCGAGTGTGGAAATACGTTATGACGAGTCGACAAGATCCTAGTATATTTATTTAATGGGAAAATAAATATACGGTAAAGTGAGTCGAGTCGGGAGTGTTAAAATATTATATCGAACGACAAGATCTTAGTATAATTATTTAATGGGAAAATAATTATACGTCAAGGGAGTCGAGTCGAGAACAATATTACACAAGTTAATTAATATTCATGGAAATATAAGTGTAACTTGTAAAAAGGGTAATCCATCACCAATGGACCTAGGATACACGTTTACTTAAACGGGGAATTGGACTAAATAGTGATTTGGGAGTTGGGTGTACAACTTGCCGAAACACACGCACTGTAGGCATAGTGACTTATACGTCTAGGAGGTTTGTAGGTGTTGACCTTGGACACACTATTCTCTAGTTGGATTTGCGCGTTTGCTTGAGGTGAGTTTTACGCCCCATTTTACTGTTTTATTGGGGGAAAGATATGTTAGGGAAATGTGTGACAGGATAAATTACTTGAGTAGTTAATCGCCACTCGGGGTTGAGTCCTTGCTACTGTAACCATTAATTCAGGGAAATGAAACCGAAGGAATACTGGGATAGTACTATTGGTGCCTGACAAGGCCCACCCCAAATCGATAGCGTCGATTATGCATCGGCGTATGCCTGGGGTTCTCGTATTCTGAAATTAAGTCGTTATGTACCGAGAAACGACTTAGGGCGGAGCAATGCTAATCTTGGTTTGGTTATGGGCTCAAGTAGATTATAGGAACTTGCAACTCTATAATGGTCACAACATGTTTTTATTTCCCAAAAGTGATGTTTTATAAAACTAAAACCTGTGAACTCACCAATAATTATATATTCACGATTTTTAACATGTCTTTCAGGTAATTGAACGATGAAGGTTTGCATGGCTGGTTGGGGCGGGATCTCCCTTGCGTCGGATATTTTGCGGGGTTTTACTTTTATTTCCCATAGCGTTGGGATATATTTGAAAAACCTCTTTCTATGTATCAAACTATGTGGTTTATGAATATGTAAACTTAAAACTTGTTTCGACGCATTAAATAAATGATTCCTTTTCTTAATTATTTATAGTTTGTGTTAATCTTGACTTTATACCCTTGAACCGTCGCGCCACGTGTTTCCGCCATTGGCGTGGTGTGACAGAAGGTATTAAACCAAATGTATGTGAATTGTGCTATAAACTAATTATGGCAATGAATAGATAAGTAACTAGACGACAGTTGTGGGTTATGGTATATGACTCTCAAGTGATAGAGAGCAATCTGTATATAAATGAAAGGTAGGAATGAAAAGTTTGAGTCCATAGATAAGTATGGATCAAACCTATATGAATGAATGGTATGAGTCCATAAGTAAGTATGGATCAAATCTATATGAATGAAAGGTTTGAATGAAAAGTTTGAGTCCATAGATAAGTATGGATCAAACCTATATGAATGAAAGCTGAGAATGAAAAGTTTGAATCCATAGGTAAGTATGGATCAAACCTATATGAATGAAAGGTAGGAATGAAAAGTTTGAATCCATAGGTAAGTATGGACCAAACTATATGAATGAAAGCTAGGAGTGAAAGATTTGAATCCATAGGTAAGTCCATCAGCTTTCTTATTATTGGCTCATCCTTAATAACATAAAAATGTCAAATGACCTTAATGGATCAAATTGGGTGGAATGTTGTAGAAATATAGAATAACCCATGGAATGGGTCATTCGGGTAGAGATGAAGGGGGGAATGTTTCCATCCCTAACTGAGATAGATTGGAAATTTGTACATACTTAGTGGCAATAACTTAGTTGGATACACATGTTGTGTGACCAATTGGATGTATATATGTGTATTAGTAGAATTAGACAGTAAATAATTGTGGGAAGCCAGTTAAGAATGAATTGCCACTTTGACTCTTTGAAAAGTTAACGAGTTGAAGGGGTAAGAGTAACGTAAATATTAACAAGATGGCGTGAAATGTTTATTGCATGAAATAAACATAACCAAATGGGAGTTACTGGTATGCCAAGTAAACATAAATACGTGGCTAAGAACCGTATGAATAACTTGATTTAACAAGGAAATGAATATTTTCTTTTTGCAAGAAATGAATGAATACTATTTTCATAAGCTTTCCTAGATTAAAAAGGAAGTACAAAGCATACTTTCAACTGTCATTAGAAAGATTAGAAGGATTGATGGTTGAATGTCATAAATTAGTAAGAAGTGACAATTTGAAAGGTCAAACTGTTGAAAGATTGGTGAAAGTAACAATTAAATGTAAGAATCTTGCGTAAGACATGAAATAAACTAATGTGGTATAGCATGTAAACGGGAAATCAAGAAAGAAATGTATATAATTAGACATTGCAAGTGAAAGAAATCTTGTATGGACCACTGAAGGTCAATTTTCATGAATGTAAGGTATATGTCACACCAATGACTTAGTAGATACGAATGGTCGAGTTCGAATATGATGAAATATATGGAACGGGTGATATGATGCTAGCGAGTTGGAACTCGTCATGTTATGAACTAAACCAAGCTAGGTATGGCATGAACTTGTGAATGAGCAAGTTAATCGACATATGGATGGTTGGTTAATGTCGTGAAGGAAGGTTAGTAAATTTGGTTCTTTCCTAGAGGTTTTAGCAACCTTTAGGATGACGAATGTCTTAGGCGATGCCCTTCGTTTAAGACTCTTCCCATTCTCATTGCGGGACAAAGCCGGACTTGGCTTCTGTCACAACCCGTCGGGTCTATCACGACATGGGTAGAGTTGTCTGAGCAATTCATGCAGCAATACTTTCCTCCAGAAAAGACCCAAAACTTGAGGAACCGCATCATGACGTTTCGTCAAGATGATGGGGAATCGTTGTAAATGGCGTGGGAGAGATTTAAAGACCTACTCTTGAGTGTCCCGCACCACGGTCTTCAAAAGAGACAGTTGGTTCTAACGTTCTATCAGGGGCTCGGGTATGATCCACAAGAACGCCTAGACGTCTATGCTGAGGGAGATCTGGGAACAAAGACCCCTAATGAGGCATGGCGGATCATTGAGAAGGCGTCTCTAAAGTCCAAATCCCGACAGAGTGACAGATCAAGGTCTTCTTCTTCACGCTCTGGTGTATATGCCGTGGACACTTACACGGCTATGACTGCACAAATAGAGGCATTATCTGCGAGATTTGACAAATCTCAACAAAATGTATCGCAGGCCCAACATTTGTGGTGAGCAATGTGTGGTTTCTCACGAGGCTGGCTCGTGTGCGCAAGGTGTTATGTATACAGGCCACGAGGAGGTGGATTACATGGGTGGTCAAATAAGACCCCAAAATAACCCCTACAACAACACGTACAATCCGGGTTGGAGAAATCACCCGAACTTTGGGTGGAAAGCTGGTTCGTCTAACCAGAACCCACTCGGATTCTAGCAGCGAGCCCCCGCACCACAACAATCCCACCAGTCCCATAACCAACCGTACCAGTCTCATGGCCATTCCTACTAGCCTAGACCAAATTAGTATCAGAATCAGGGCGCTAGGAGCAGTTCCCAGCAGCACGCCCAACAAGGTGCATCTAGGTTTGAGGAGATGATGTCTCAACTCCTGAGCAACTCTACTAGCACCAATCAGATTGCCGAGAAGCGTTACCAGCAGCATTGAGAACCAGGTTGGCCAGATGGCCAAGATGTTATCCGAGAGGCCCAGGGTGGTCTTCCGGGTAACACTGAGCCGAACCCGAGGGGGCATGTAAATGCCATCACTATGAGGAGTGGCAAAACCATGGGACCAGACATATCGGCATCACCGCCGATCACTGAGACGGTCCAAACTGAGTCTTCCTATGAGGTGCACACTAGGCGAGTCCCAGCAAGTACAGCACAGGTCCCGAAGCCAGTCACGACTACACTCCTCGGGTTCCATACCCAGGCAGGCTGAGGAAGCAGAAAGACGAGGCCCAATACGGTAAATTCCTTGAGTTGTTTAAACAACTACACATAAACATACCGTTTGTGGAAGCCTTGGCTTAGATTCCAAAGTATGCCAAATTTTTTAAGGACATCCTCACCAATAAGCAAAAACTTGAGGACCTGTCCTATGTGTTGTTGAATGAGAACTTCTCTGCAATTCTGCAGAATCGACTGCCCATGAAGATGGGAGATCCTGGTAGGTTTACTATCCCTTGTCTGATAGGTAATATGACTATAAGCAATGCACTTGCTGACTTGCGTGCCAGCATAAACCTTATGCCTTATAAGGTTTTTGAGAAGTTGGAGCTAGGTGAAACCTCACCCACAGGATGAGTATTAGACTTGCTGATCGTTCGATCAAATATCCGCGGGGGTTTGTGGAAAATATGCTTGTCAAGATTGACAAATTTGTATTCCCCGTGGGACTTTGTCATCCTAGACATGGATGAGGATTCAAAGGTTCCCCTGATCCTCGGACGTCCTTTCCTTAACACGGCTAGGACAATTGTTGATGTGGCTACGGGCCAAATCACACTCCGAGTGAATGATGAGCATGTGACTTTTGATGTTCAAAGGTCGATGCGTCATCCTGAGAGCCAGGATGACACACTATACTATCTTGATATAGTAGATACGTGTGTCAGCTCTCACTTTAGGGGCACTATTGATGAGGATGTTTCGGAAACACATCTGTTGTGTTAGAACCTAGATGGCATTGTGAAGGAGGGCCATTGAGTTGAGCAGCCGGTCTATCAGAGCGGTGATGATGGTTCCCAAAGTCCGGAACATTTTGTTGAGATCGAGCGTGAGGAGAAAGAGAAGTCGAAACCATCTGTGGAGGATCCACCGTCTTTGGAGCTGAAAGAGCTCCACCGCATCTAGAGTATGCATTTCTTGACGAGGAGGGTCATCTACCGGTTATCATTTCATCTTCATTTTCTGCAGAGGAAAAGAGCTAGTTGCTCAGAGTGCTTAGACTTCATAAGAGGGCCATAGCTTGGAAGATTATGGACATAAATGGAATCAATCCCTCCTTCTGTACGCATAAAATTTTGATGGAGGATGTCCATAAGCCCTGTGCGCAACACCAGAGGCGTCTGAAACGAATATGTGGGAAGTTGTAAAATCTGAGGTGATTAAGTTGCTAGATGCAGGATTGATATATCCTATCTCAGATTTCGTATGGGTTAGTCCAGTACACATCGTGCCCAAGAAAGGTGGCATGACTGTGGTTACGAATGATAGGAATGAGCTTATTCTTACTAGAATCATCACCGGATGGCGAGTTCGCATTGACTATCACAAACTCAATGACGCCACCCGAAAGGATCACTTCCCGCTTCCATTCATCGACCAGATGTTGGAACGTCTGTCGGGGAAGTTGTACTACTGTTTCCTCGGTGGTTTTTCTGGGTATTTACAAATTCCTGTCGATCCTGTGGACCAGCATAAGACGACCTTCACATGCCCTTTTGGCACATTCGCCTACAGGGTATGCCATTCGGGCTGTGTAATGCGCCGGCGACCTTCAGCGTTGCATGGTCGCAATCTTTCACGACATCATCGAGGACTCCATGGAAGTATTCATGGATGGTTTTTCTGTCTTCGGGAGTTCGTTTGATCAGTGTTTGAAGAACTTGGAGCGGATGTTGACGAGGTGTGAGGAGACCAGTCTTGTGCTCAACTGGGAAAAATGCCACTTCATGGTGAAGGAAGGAGTAGTCCTGGGGCATAAGGTCTCCCATGCAGGGTTGGAGGTTGATCCAGCAAAAGTGGACATCATTTCTCGACTCCCACCCCCTCCTCTGTTAGAGCGATCCGCAGTTTCCTGGGTCATGCAGGGTTTTACAGGCGATTCATAAAAGACTTTTCGAAAATCGCCCGTCCCATGACCAGGTTGTTTGAGAAGGATGCACCGTTTGTTTTTGGTGCTGGGTGTTTGAAGGCATTTGGCCTTCTTAAGTGTTTGACTGTGGAGGCCCCTATTTTGGTGGCGCCTGACTGGGCGCTGCCATTCGAGATCATGTGTGATGCGAGTGATTTCGCGATAGGGGCGGTCTTGGGACAGCGGAAGGACAAGCACTTCCACCCGATCTACTGCGCCAGTAAGACTCTGCATGATGCTCAGGAGCATTATACAACCACATAGAAGGAGCTTCTGGCCGTAGTATTTGCATTTGACAAATTTAGATCATACTTGGTGCTGTCCAAGACGATTGTCTATTCGGATCATGCGGCAATTAGATACCTTTTCAGCAAGCAGGACACGAAACCGTGCCTGATCAGGTGGATCTTATTGCTGTAGGAATTCGATATAGAGATTCAGGACAAAAAGGGTGCCCTGATGTTGCTGCAGACCATCTGTCGAGACTGGAGCATGGAGATGCTGAGGATTCGGCGTGGGAGACAATAAATGACAACTTCCCACACGAGTTCTTAATGAGTATCGAGTCTGTTGATGATGTGTCACCATGGTTTGCGGATTTCGCGAACTACCTAGCCTGCGGATCCTTATCAAAGGATTGTCGCACCAGCAAAAGAGGAAGTTCTTTGCAGACCTCAAGCATTATTTTTGGGATGACCCATTCTTGTTCATGGTCGGGGCGGATCAGCTGATTCTCCAGTGTGTATTTGGGGTTGAGGCTGCTCAGATTCTGAGGGATTGTCATGAGGGGCCTGTTGGGTCCATATTAGTGAGACTGACGCTATCAAATACATAGCGGTGATCAATGTTTGGCTTATGATATTTGGAACCGAGAACACTAAGGTTCTCAGTTATTTAAGGTGTTTAGGTCGAGAACTAATTAGTTCTCAGTTAGTATGTTGGGCTTTATTCTTGTGGGTTGGGCTGTGAGACTGTTAAGGCTATGTGAGCCCAAGTCCTACGTATAAAAGGTGTTTTATTGGTTCATTTGTAACTAGCGGTTTATTTTTCACTAATAGAATTCTCTCTAGTATAAGACGGTAAGTTACACCGTATGCTATTGAAGATTATCATTTTCATAAATCGTTCATATTTCTTGAATCATCTTTATCATTGTTTCCGCCTTTAATAAAGATTACTTGATATTGGGTATAATTTTGGGATTTACAATTGGTATCAGAGCCATTGTAGTCATTTGTGGCTCGGTTTGATATCAAGGGATTCAAGTTTTTGCTGCTGCGTTTTGTCGGATTTAACAGGTTTAATTCGCATCTCTTTTTATTTATTTTTCTAATCAATTTTGGTGTTTTAGCGCTTTTCGCAGATTATGTGGTTCGATCTTTTAATTTTTCTAAAGAACTCATCAAGAACACAATGAAGAACTGGTGAAAAAGGGGTTGTTTGATCTGATTTGGTGGTGCATGATTTGTTTCCGAGTTGTTAGGGATAATCAGTTTTGGAAATTATTAAAATTTTTTAAAAGGTTTCCACAAGATGCATTTGAAATTATTCGGAAATAGTCAAATGGTGCAGCATTAATTGCGGTCACTATCACTTGCAGCATTAAAGACTATTTAAAAACCCTGCTCGGAAATCTCATTCAAGAACAAACGTCAGTCGAGAACAGAAATTTCACTCGACAACACTACAATCACTCTGGAAATCCACCTATCCATTTGAGAACCCTCTGCCGCCTTGAGAACACCAACTTCACTCGAGAACAACCTCAAGCCAAGAACTCACCTTTCATCTGAGAACTCGTCAGTCATCCGAGAAAACTTTTTCAGTCGAGAACTTGTCGGAAGTCGAGAACCCACCTCTGACTCGACAACAAGTTTCACTCGAGAACTTGACACCACTCAAGAATAGCTATCAGATTTGGAAAAGAACCCACAACTCGAGAACTACACCTAAGAACACAACTCAGATCCGAGAACCACCGTCCGTTTCATTGACCCACCTGAAACTCACCACAGCCACCCTGCCTCCACCCGTCACCAACACCACGTCATTCTCATCCGGAAAAAACTTCTTCACTCGGAAACACAGCTTGGAAACCACCAGCCTTACTCGGACAACCATCACCACTCGAGAACATCTTTACAACTCAAGAACTCACTTCAACCAGAAGCATCCTCGAACCGGAAACTCACACCTGAACGAAAAAAAACCCACCTTAACCTAGACACCCATCCTAGAAATCAACTCGGACACTGCTTTTGGCGGAAAACACTTGAACTCGGAAACCTCCTCTGTCACAAATAACTCGTCATCAACACCACCCGGAAAACCCCACCCAGAAACCTGAAACGACCGGACCGACACCCACAACTCGGAAACCAGATCTACTTCTGAACCGACAACCAAACCCAGACCCAACCGTGAGACAGGGAAATTAGAAAGAGAAGGAGAAGTGCTCTGGATTTGATTTTGTGAAGAGAGAGAGAGAGAGAGAGCAGATTATTGTTGTTGAGATTATTAGAGAGAGATTGTCAAAACAAAAGTGAAGGTGCAAGCTAGTGTGGGTCTTGAGATTAGATTTGAAAAAAAAGGCACGCCATTTGTGATAATAATAATAATAATAATAGTGGTATAATTTGGAGGGTTCGACCTTACTGAATTCGTTTGATTTGTTGACTACGGTTGGACGTCCCGTATTCGGTTTGGAATTTTTGGGAACGTCTAGATTTTTGGGGGATTAAAAAAATCAAAAGCTCTTGGTTTCTCTAGTTCTCAGTTCAGGTTCTCAGATTTAAAGTGCAAATGGATTCCAAGACTACAGTCATGCATGCAACAAGTACACGGGTTCCCATGTTGATGTTGGGAGAGTCTTTTGCTGAATGGAAATTTAGGTTCATTCAACATGTTAAAGAAAAGGATGCCAAAGTTTGGAGAGCTATTTGTAGAGGTCCTACCCCAATTACTTACGAAGAGAAGGGTACTACACTACTTAAACCGGAATCCGAATATACAGATGAAGATTGGGACCAAGTCAAGCTTGATGAAAAGGCTCTCAACACATTGGCTATGGGTTTAGCACCAGAGATCATCTCAAAATATAGAGAGACTAAATCTGCCAAAGCATTGTGGGATTCTCTGATTGAATTTTATGAATGCAATGATGACATGAAGCAAAGTCGAAGAGACATGCTGTGGCATAAGTTTAATCAATTCAGTTGCATTCTTGGTGAAACCATTGAAAATCAAATTGCGAGATTCGTATCTCTGGTAACTGAAATGAAGACCGCAAACATAACTCTGAACAATTCTGAGGTAAATAAGAAACTGTTAAATGCTCTTCCAAAGAATTGGGATACGAATGTTGCCGTGATCATGAAGACGGAGGATCTTCAACATCTGTCTCTGTCAGGACTCATCTCCATCATCAAAGCTTGTGATTCGGAAGACAAGCAAAAGGCACAAAATCATAAAGCTACTGCTCAGCCATATTGCACACCTGCTACAGTTTCCACACCCGCTCCTGTTGTTCCAGTACCTGTTGAGTATCAGGTTCCTGTGCTGGTACGATATATCAAACATGCTTCACATGAGGTATTTTCTGATCTATGCTCTAATGCTTGTGTTGAAAAGGCTAAATATTACAAAGGTTATAACTCTGAATTAGTAAGAGAGAATGATGAGCTAAAAGGGAAGATTTCTTGTCTTAATAGCCGAACCTCTGCCTACAAACTTAGAGTAGAAGCCTTAGAAAAGGATGTCGTTCAATACAATAATGATTTAAGCAATAAAAATTGTCTTGTCATGCATCAAAAGAAAGTTATTGATGAACTTAGTGCTGAGCTAGATTCTTTAAAATCAAAATTTGAAAACGCCGATTTCCATTTTAGAAAATTTGATTGTTCTAGTGAGCGTGTTGAGAAAATGATAAGTTCAAAACTCAAATTTAGGGAAAACAAAGGAGCTGGTATAGGTTTTGTAGAAATTGCACCTCCCTATAATCACAATTACATCGGATTGCCTCTCACAGATGAGGAAATGGAAAATGAGAAAAATATGGAATATGAGAAGGGGTTGGTCGTTGAACCCGCAAAGAGTGTTCCCATAAAGATAACAAAACCAAATGGGTTAGTGGTAGAGCCGGTTAAGTCTGTGCCAATTAAGATTGCTGAACCAGAAGGGCACAAGACACAATCTAAGTATGTTGCTCCACTTAGTGACGTTCCTATTGCTAAGTTCGTTAAACCAGAAAGCAATGAAATGAGCAACCATGTTAAATCTGAAAATAACAACTCTGACAATGTCAATGATGACACATCTTCAATAAAATCTAATTTTTCAATGGGATCAATTGAATCGATGTTGTTTAAAAGTATTTCAAAATCTATCAATTCTGACAGTTGCTCAAGATCCTCTAGTAAGTCAGAAACTTCAAATGAATCTGACTCAGAAAATGTTGTTGATTCAAAGACTGTTGGCACAGGTGTGGAAAAGCCAATAGTCCATGATTTTAAATGTGTGAATGTTACTGATGTTTCTACCTCATGTGCAGATGAAGTTAAGGTAGAGGTTAAGGTTGAGGGGGATGATGTTGTTTGCACTAATAATGCAGATGTTTGTGTGAAACAATCTAATTTATCTGCAGATGCTGAACCATATGTGAAAAAGACTATTTCTGAGCTATCTGTTAATGGCACGACTGATAAATACGTGCCACCACATAGAAAAACTAAGTGTGCTAACTCTCATGAACAGGTTCCTGAAGTCAAACAGAAAGCTCAAAGACAGTCAACATCGCAAAGACAATCTTGTTCACATGGGTGTTCAAGATCTTCTAAGCAGAGCAGAAAAAGTAAGAAGCCTGCAAATAAATCATCAAACGGGTCTCATCACTCACATTCTTCAGTGAGATCTAACAGATCGGGACTTGATCCTTATGCAAAGAAGCACACATGCTATAACTGTGGAAGACCCGGTCACATTACAAGAAACTGCGCACATCGTCCTTATGTGCCCTATTACAGACAATATCAGAAGGGTATGCCTAGGGAAAACTTCTACTCTAAGCCAATGAAGGTTGAAAAACCTCAGGCAAGGAAGAATGCGAATCCCAAAGTCAATCCGTCTGATGGAGACTGGAATGCTGCCAAGAGCAAGCGGAAGGTTGTTCAACCACAGAAGTCTAAACAATCTAAGAAACCGAAAGCTACTACTTCGAAAGTAGCAAAACCGGTTCTTAAGCCTAAGCAAGTTTGGAAAGCAAAGGCAGCAGCAGCAACAACTGATCTAAATGAGAATAAGGACATGTGCTTGAGGGAAGTGTCTTACATAGATGCTTCAGGAGTGCCCAGGACCGCGATGGCCTGGGTACCAACGTTTAACTAATCTCCTTATTCATGCAGGGACAACCAAGGAGGATTATCAACAACCACTGGTGTGTTGGTAGTGGTTGTTCCAAGCATATGTTAGGTGACATCTCTCTGTTACATACCTCTACATCTTTTAACACAGAGTATGTTTCCTTCAAAGGAGATAGGGAAGGTAAGGTCAGCATGGCAGGTACATTTAAATTTGATGCACAAACTTTGAAAAGGATTGATTGGTCGTTATTTGAGAATGGTTATAGAAAAGAACAAAAAGATTTTCTTATTTTTAGGTAAATTTTATACATTTTTATACATAAATTTGTCTTTTCCCTTTATTTATGCACAAAATTTAGGGGGAGAAGGGAGATATTCAAGGAAAATACAAAAGTAGTGGTTTGTTTTATTTATGTACAAAATTTAGGGGGAGATAGGAGAGAAAATGAGAAAAATGAAAAAACATGTGAAAAAGAGAAAACTACAAAAAGAGTTTTTGTTGTATCACTTGTGAAAAAGGCTGACACACGTAAGACCAGTATTAAAATGGTCAGGCTCTAGGGTGATGTGTCAGTAGGCTTGGTCCCGACGACTGGAAAATTGGCTGATCTTGTGACACACTTAATGATAACATATGGCCTCAGTAGGAAACGTCACTTGGAATTGGTACATTTTTTATTTAAATGCTTGTGTGACGTCCCGATACACACTGTGTTCTAGGTCTGAAATCTTTTTATGAAAAACTCGTGTATCTCCTTTGTTTTGTGTAAGCAAAGACCTGGGGATGATAGGCAATGTCAGCTTTTGCTGCATCCAGATATATGCTGACCTAGCTGTACATTATCGCGCTATAGATCAAAAACACCAAAAGAGGCCAATGAGCCCAAAAGATGCCAATGAGCACATTAAAAGAGGCCCTCTAGAGCCCAAAACACCAAAACCTATATCATTTGAGAAATCAAATGGATTTGTATATTATACCATTCTATTTCTATATGATCTATTCTTTTTCATCTCAACCTAGTCTTAGTCAAGGTTTCAGAATTCTAGAATAGACACTGTGAAAATATGTGGTAGGGAAAATGCTTGCATGATAGAGTGTACCGCATATAATTCTAGGATTTGATTTTGACTTGCTTGAGTGTCCATAATTAATACACCAAAAACATGATAAACTACTCACGGACAGTCAAATAAGAAGGTCTAAGGCAATAAGTTTAAGTGGACAAATATACTGGCAATTGCCTGGACCGACTGGAGTAGATCCGTGTTGATAAGTGTCTCTGAGTCTAAATCACAGTGATTTAATTCCCCAGAAAAAAAATGTTTAGCTATTTTTATTTCAATTTCTTTTTTCATTTATTTTGATTCTTATTGTTTATCTTTTGTTTATTTTCTTTTTAGTTTTAATTTTTATAAAATCAACCATTCTTGAAGTTTTACCGATCATCCAAAAGATTTAATGAAATTCAAGTTTCTTTTGAAAATTTCAATTGGAAGTTCTTGGATTTACTTGGTGTTCATGTGTATACTGGATCCTCTGTTATAGTTAAATGTTTGCTTACAAAGTTATGAGAATGTGCAGAATTTGATCTTTCAAGAAACAGGGATTGATGAAGAATGATTTCTAGTTGTCAACAAGCATGAAGCATCATGATGAGAAGGTGTACCTGAGACAACAAACTTGATGTGATTGCATGTTCTGATAATGAAAGTACACATGTAGAAGTACCTGTGATCCTGCTTGAAAGACAAAGATTGAAAAAGAAAGAGATATGAGAATCCTCCTGTCACATCTTCTTTTAGCAAAAAGTTCAAGAAAATGCTGATGATGATCCAAGTGAGGATCTTACTCCCAGAAATGAACAAGTGGCCCGAGTTTGAGAGTGCATAAAAGAAGACTTTCAACAAAAACAACACCAACACCCCAGCAACAATCTAGGAGGAGATCACAATGCTACTTTCAAGTTATGAAGACCATTTGATAGCATCAGTCTAGGGGGAGATTGTTGGGTCCATATTAGTGAGACTGACGCTATCAAATACATAGCGGTGATCAATGTTTGGCTTATGATATTTGGAACCGAGAACACTAAGGTTCTCAGTTATTTAAGGTGTTTAGGTCGAGAACTAATTAGTTCTCAGTTATTAGTTCTCAGTTAGTATGTTGGGCTTTATTCTTGTGGGTTGGGCTGTGGGACTGTTAAGGCTATGTGAGCCCAAGTCCTACGTATAAAAGGTGTTTTATTGGTTCATTTGTAACTAGCGGTGTATTTTTCACTAATAGAATTCTCTCTAGTATCAGACGGTAAGTTACACCGTATGCTATTGAAGATTATCATTTTCATAAATCGTTCATATTTCTTGAATCATCTTTATCATTGTTTCCGCCTTTGATAAAGATTACTTGATATTGGGTATAATTTTGGGATTTACAGGGCCTACCGGAGGTCACCATGGAGTGAACTACACTGCTAAAAAACTGTTAGACTCCGGGTTTTATTGGCCCACACTCTTTCGTGATGCTCAGATCTTGGTCCGTGCATGTGATTCGTGCCAGAGGGCGACGAACATATCGGCACGCGACCAAATGCCGCATAACCCAATCCAGGTCTGTGAAGTCTTTGACATCTGGGGCATTGACTTTATGGGACCGTTCCCCTCCTCACGGGGTAATAGAGATACATACTCGTGGTGGTTGACTATGTGTCAAAATGGGTGGAGGCGCAAGCCTTGCCCACAAATGATGCCCGAGTAGTTGTGAGGTTTGTACGCAGCCTATTCTCCCGGTTTGGTGCCCCGAAGGCACCAATTAGTGATCGTGGTACACATTTATGCAACGCGCAGCTTGAGAGAGCGTTGGAACGTTATGGTGTGCACCACAGGTTATCCACCCCGTATCATCCACAGACGAGCGGGCAGGTGGAGGTCACAAACGGGGGTTGAAAAGAATCCTTGAGCGGTCGGTAAACCAAAACCGCAAGGATTGCGCTGACAAGTTGGATGATGCTTTGTGGGCCTTCCAGACTGCATATAAGACACCTATCGGGACGACTCCCTTTAGGCTTGTTTATGGGAAGGCATGTCATCTCCTTGTCGAGCTTGAGCATAGGGTGTTCTGGGCTCTGAAGGCATCAAACATGGATCTGAAGACGGCGGTGAGACCCGTTTCTTGCAGATTCATGAGCTGGAGGAGCTAAGGAAACAGGCCTATGAGAGCTCGATTTTGTATAAAGAGTGCACCAAGAGATTGCACGACAGTTGTCTGAAACACCGAAAAGATTTTCAGGTAGGCGACTTGGTCTTGCTATACAACTCTCGCTTGTGTCTCTTTACGGGAAAGTTAAAATCCCGATGGACAGACCCGTACACTGTTAAAGAGGTATATCCTTATGGGGCTGTCTCGATCAAAAATGACGATGGATTGACTATCAATGTCAAGAGTCATCGCTTGAATTATTATATAGATGGACCGGTTGACCCGGCAGTAGAGGTACTTGAACTCCACGCTCCGCGCGCCTAAACAAGCTCGGGGAGGTGAGTCTAGCTAGCGACTTGTTAATAAATCTAGCACGGCATGTTTAGGCGCGCCTAAGGGTAAATATGTAATTATTGTAGTTTATTTCTTAG
Organism: Ambrosia x helenae; assembly: GCA_030844895.1. Taxonomy (NCBI): domain Eukaryota; kingdom Viridiplantae; phylum Streptophyta; class Magnoliopsida; order Asterales; family Asteraceae; genus Ambrosia; species Ambrosia x helenae. Next base: position 44,890 of record JAUTDX010003717.1, on the reverse strand, counting down.
TTTATGTTATTTTCTTAATTTTTAACGTAGTTTCGAGTCATGTGCAGGTTCGTACAAGTTTGATCAGAGCCGGAAGGAGCAATGGAGCAAAAAGGGTCTACAAACATGTTATACTTAGTTAAATTGATGTTTTCGGACAAAATAGGGGCGCTGCGAAGAAAAATGTAGCTGCAGATTGCAAAACTGCAAATCTGCAGGTCCCGCACGGCCGTGCAAGATTCTTGCACGACCGTGCGGGCCGAGATGACCAGCACCCCTGGTTTGAACGACAGTGCAGGGTGTGGTGCAAGGATGTTGCACGACCGTGCGGGCCAAAAAGCCCAGCCCAATTTCGGGACTATATAAACATCCTTAACTTCATAACCACACACCACAACCCTAAAACCGACCTGCACACTCGTTCTGACCTGGAAATCACCGAAAACATCATCTTTGTTCGAAATCTTTCATTATTCTCTTTCTAAAACAATGAAGGTATGAATCCCTTCATAAATTTCACATGTTTTATGCCTTTTTAGCTTAGATCTGTTCTTTTTTAGTTTCTAGGTTAAGGATTTGGGGGTTTCTTCATAAATCTCAAACAAAACCCTAAAATCTTGTTGTTTTAGTTTAAAATTTGTTAGATTTTAGTTATTTTCGTTGAATCCGTGCATAACCATACCCAAAATCACTTATATTATAAGTTTTAAACAAAATGTATAAGATTTGGGTATTTTTGTTGAAAAAAATTCGAAATCTGGAAGTTATGCATGGTAGTGCACTGACCCGCACGGTAGTGCATGGTTAGTTTGCACCAGTCAGGCACGAGTAGTGCAGCTCATAATAACCGAGCTGCACTGACCCGCACGGTCGTGCGAGTGTCTTGCACGACCGTGCGTGCCGAGAAAAAGAGGCTGCACTGCTAGTGCAACAGGCAGTGCAGCCGAGGAACGTCGTCTGAGATGACCCGCACGGTAGTGCACAGGTTGTGCACGACCGTGCGGGACCATCAGAATCACATCAGAATCATCGCAGCCGCATGTTTTTTGACCGGGACTTAAATTTTTTTTTTGTATGCTAACGGTTTGGAATGTGTTTTGTATGCAGATGGAACACAGATTCCTTACATTCAACAACAGGTAAAGGAAGGAAGCCCCGTGCATTAATGAAGTCTTCATGTTATGGAACCGAAGACATATGATTGGAAATCCTGTTCGGTTTAGTTGGGATCTTCTCGCCACCTTGAACCAGCACGAGCGGTTTCTCGAGATGGTTTCCCAACCGATGGCAAACCTTTTGAACATTGAAAAACAAGTGTATCTTGAGCTCACGTTGGAGTTCCTTGCTTCCTATTCTTACCCTAAGCCGAGAGACGGAGAAATCCGCAACTTTCATGAGAAGAATGTTTCCTTTAGACTTGGGAGGGGGGGGAATGGCACAAGTGGTCGGTAGCAAAGCTTGGGAGGAAACTCGGGATTTACTCTGCCGAAGACATAGATTAAGATATTTTTACTTCGGTGCACAACTTCCCAGACAACGATGATAGAGCTGATTTTTGGGAAAGATAGCTGATGGTCCGTCCTACAATCCTAGCTCGGCCAAGGCCACACGGATTAGAGACCCTCTCCTCTCGATGATGCACTTCATCTTTAGTCACACCATCTGTGGACGCAAGGACCTGTCCTTTTCCTGACTTATTATTTTTATATCATTTGTTCACAGGTAACCCCCTGAACTTGGCAGCACGTATGGCCAAGTTCTTTTGCACAGCGGGAGGAAACACTAAAGGAAGTGAGATTCATGGCGGCGAGTACATTACAGTACTCGCCGAGGCTTTAGGTGTCTTGACAGATGAGGTGAAGCCCACGTTGTCTTTGGTTACATATGGGGCGGCGCTCGATTTGCAAGCGCTGAGGGCCCAAAACCACATTGCAGACACACCAGAGGGGCCACGCCTCAAGGGCCGTGGAGGAGAGATTTGGGATCATGAGCCAGCCGCAGAGGACGAGGAGATGCCGGACCAGGGTGGTGCCGGCGGTCCAGGTACACCACCACAGACTCCACCTCACCCAGATCAGCAGCATCAGCAGTTTCACTGGCCACCTGATATCCTTTCATACCCTGAGTTCTACAGTCTGTTCCAGTACATGGAGCTGAATGTGCAGAACCAGGGGAGACAGCAGGAGCAGAGTTACATGAGACAGGAGATGCACAGGGGCTTTGAGTATATTTTTGGCGGTCTTGAGCGGGCTCACCCAGGGTACTTCGGTAATCCACCCAGTTCCCATTCGGGCCACCACCTGGCGACAAGCTAGGCGGCTCTGGCACTCATCACGGGGACAGGGGTGACCAGTAGCCGCCTTGACCGCATTACAGTTCATGTTATTTGCTTTATTTACTTTGTATTCGTACTATTATTTCGGGTGCTTGCACCCAAGACATCTTTAGTTTGTACTTGTACTTTATTTTGTTTCCTTTCAGTACGTTACTTTAGTTTCTTTTATGTGTTGGATGATGATGAATGGGTTTGATGTGTTTGTTGTTGTCAAGAATGTTGACTATGCAGGAAACTAGCGAGCACCGTTTTGGATGCTCTATGCCATTAATTTGTCCGGATACTTCTTCGACACCAGGGGAGTATTATTCTCCTTTTTCACACAATAGTTAGCTAATTCATAAACGCTATCTATTTTCACATTGGGGACAATGTGACGTTTCAGTGTGGGGAGGGATTATATCTTGTTCTTGTTTGTCCTCTTGTACATATATATGTATATATATAACCCTTTTTAAGTACATATATGTATATATATTTATATAAACATCAAGCCTAACCAATTTTTGATAAAGATAACTTGGGGCGTGACAAACAAACGTGATACTAGCATGCTAAATTCGTACACTTGCACCCATTTCCTTCCGGTTACGTGAGCATTTGAGCCTATTAGTATAGATTTCATTTCTTTGACATGCTTATTGAGTGAGCCGGATGTTTTGTGCAATTTAGAACTTGTCATTAGCAGGCTTGTTTAGATCAGATTCGTGTGAAATTGTATGAAAATGATTGAGGCATTTAGGATACCCTTTTGATTTAGCCTTTTCTTTTCGTTCTATCTGTTTCCCACACCCAAATGTTATCCCCTAGTTAACCATGTTGAGCCTAATCCCGTGTTTTTTCTTATTTACCACACCATATTTCACCACTTGACCAAATATGGCCTTTTTCTTTTAAACCTTTTGTGTTAAAACTCGGTTTAGGTTAATGTTTAACTCGTTTATGTGTTGTAAATAGTTCGTGTTCGGGTTTATATATTTAGAGCCTGTGTGTTGATTATATTCGTGTTTTAGTTATCAGTTATATCCTATATATATATATATATATGTTTAAAAAAACATCCAGAAAAATAGAACACCCTAAAATTGGGTGAATTAGCCGTGTTCGAGCAGTTTTCAGGACTATAAAGTTAGAATTTCTATGTTTAGCTTGATTTGAATAAAAATCGCCTATATTCGCGTGTGTTTTGTATAGTTATGTTTGTTTCTATTTAGTTTGACTTAACCGCCGAGTTTTAGCCGATTCGTCACTGTAAATATTCATTCCACACCCTTACCTTTGCCTAACATTACAACCCTTATAAAACCTCTTGATTTGTGCTTTTTCACATGTTAGTTGGTGAAGATTAGATCTTTTGAGAAGCTTATGATATTGCACGATTCATTATGGCAATGGAGCGATTTACACATACACATTACACGTATGTATCATAAATAAAACCGAGTGTGTGTGAACATTGTGAGTCATGTATGGGTTTCCGTGCTATGTTGATCGGAAGTGAATCTTCGCCTTCTTAGTTGTCTTGTTACCTATTTTTATATATTTGTTAGCTTGATTATTATTATCTGTACATGTTATTTTGTCTTTGTTGCCATTTGGTGAGTTTTTCGTTTATTTTTGTTTAGTTGTTTGCTTGAGGACAAGCAAAGTTCAAGTGTGGGGAGGTTTGATATACGTTAAATTATACATATATAAATCCCCGATTAAACTCCCAAATTACTCGTTTTCAACCATAATTGCACAAATTCGGTACTTAATCGCTTTGTATTGTTATTGCAGGTCTTAAACAACGCCCCAAAGACAAAGTCGAAGAAAACGGATGAAATCTGGACTGAACGGACAGTTGCTGCACAATCAGACGAAACTGACACACCTGCACGGTCGTGCAAGGTTTGTGCATGACCGCGCAGGACCATCCTGACTTGGCAACTTAGGCTGCACTGCTAGTGCAACAGGCAGTGCTACTTAGATTCTCGGACATCCTGATCAGCACTACCGTGCGAGTGACCGTACGACCCAAGTTTCTCGACTGCACTGCTAGTGCACAAGGCAGTGCAACCATGGTTCTCGATGTTTCCTGGTCAGCACTACCATGCAAGAATTGTGCATGACTGTGCGACTTCCAAGATTTTTTCAGAGACCACTAGCCCACTTGCCTGTCACATTAAAAGTTAAAGTGCACGGCCATGCGCCACGTGTGCACGATCGTGCGAGTCTTCTAGACTTGTTTAAATACAGGGCATAAGCTACTGATTAGGTGTTGGGTTATTTTCTGGGCAATCTGAGGTGATTTCTGGACCCGTGAAACTACTGAGAAGCCGTTTAACAAGCTCGGGAGTCGATCCGGATCATCTATCATCATCCAATCCATCACATTAGGCATGTTATGGTTTGATCTTATTACTTATTTCTTGTTCAAATCTGTTTGTTTTAGCTTGAATGTGACGTTTATGTATTAGATTGTACCCTACAGGTAAAAACAAGTAAACTTTAGTAGTAGAAACAATCGTTTGTATGTTTAAATCATGTTTTGTATGATATTGGTGTTTTTCATGCTTAATCTTGATGATCATATTGTAACCTTGTTTCATTGTTGTTGGATTTGTATTTATGTTTGAATGACTTTGATGATTATCGTTTGTGTTAGTTGGATACATGTTGAAAAACCGTCCGTTTAATCGATCGGTAGTAGACTAGTTAACTTGTTAATAAGTTTACACCATGAAACTATAACCGGGTATTGGTTTGGTTAAAGTTAGTCGAATAATGATTAAAAATGTTTATCGGCACGTAAAAGGGTTTAAAAAGCTTAATGGTGTTGTTACTGATCTTTGACACGGTTGATGATCTTTGCTAGTTATTTTGGTTAAAATGGCGATCTTAGTATATTTGTGTTCAAAGTTGGTAAAATGGAATAGGTTGTGATATGCTCTACTTTATGCTAATCTCGGTGGTTGTATTGTGTATTCGGTATTGCTTTAGATCAGTATAACTTTCTCGTATAATTTGATTAGTGAGGTTAGAAAACTCTTAACGGATGACTAACTTATCTTTAGAAGATTTACATGAGATCATATCAGCAGCTCGCTAATGAACAATTTGAGGTGGTTAACGTGTGTTTATCGTGTTATCTTTCCGTATATTTGTCATGTTAGGATTCCCGAAAGGGATCACACGCCTTTGTATCATATGATATGTAGATGACATGCTAGGATTGGTTTTATATTGTCTTTATAGTTATATTTTGTATTTGGAGTCTTACATATGTTAGTTAAGTGTTTTAGAATTAATTTAGTTAAACAAACTTCAAACTATCTCTTTACTGGTAAATCGGGGATAACCAATCCATGTCATTATAATTCCTACTTTAACAAGTCAACTTGCAAACCATTAGAACATATAACGGGTCATTCACCACCTTTAATACCTAAGTATTATTCACCCATCCCATTATATGTGTTCTTAATCATTTTACCGTTCATACTAGTAATTTGGGTTAACCCCACCCATTTGACCCGAAATCACCCATTTGTGTCTAATGAAAACATATGGCTCATTTTCACCACAAATCCATGACATCATACTTTTAACCCATATACATAAGTTTTGGGTTAATCCAACGCATTTAGTCCATTCACCCAATTGACCCATTTGGGTAATTCTCCCATTATTGACATACTTAACAATTTCAAGACATTATGTTGACACAATGGCCAGGTGAATCCACCAATGAGTTAACATCAAGATTATACCCACTTATCCATCCTTTAATTGTTCCCATTCTTCATACATATAAGAATTCAAATACATAAATGGAAGTTAAGTTTGTGAATTACTTACAAATGCGAATAGAGGTCGAAACCATACCAAACAAACTCCGATTGAGATGATTTAGGAGTCCATGGAACCGTCTCGCCGAGATCTACGAAACCTACTAGTTTCTGCCGCATGAAACAGCCACCACTGTTGCTAAAACAGCAAAACAGTGGCCAAATTACCCTTTTTCGAGCTGATGTCTTCTGGTCAGTAGAAACCCGTCTTTCAGGCCTCTAAATCAAAAATTCACCATTGGATATGATCTTCTATGTGTGTTAAAGCTTCTGTAAAAATTTGAGAACGATCCAACGATGCAATCTCCGGGAAATCGCACTTTATGACAGGCTGAAAACCTAAAAACGAGATTTTCTTGACCTGGATGGTTCTCTCTCTCACACACACACACACTCTTTCTCTTTCTAAAATTTGGGGTAGAGGCATGAATGAACCAAAACCTTATCACATACCTTTTATACTACCAAGGTTTGTCAATTGACACAACCTACCCTTGAACTTTTTTAAAAGAATTATAGACAAGTCTACATACTTTATTAATGTTCAAAATGTGTGAATAACATAATTTCAACATTAGATCTTAGTAGTGATTTATATGCTTCACATTTAGTAGATAATTCACTTCTAATCACAATTAAACAACTTACCCAACACATGGTAGGCATTATACCAATCAAGTATAGAGTAAAATCCCTTAATGCATATTTCTACCAAATCATACCATCAAACTGCATTCGCATATGGATTCCATCAAAAACATATTCCTCATTTAGTTTTCTAACAATTACATCAATTCTCACATGTTGCTCACATTTCTTCTTGCATACAATTTCACACATCACCTAGGAATTTCACAACACTTGGTGTGCGTACAACATTCTAAGCACATTATACAAGCTTCTCATACATGCATTCAACTAAACACATAATGACCTTCAATCATGACTAATTTCAACATGAATCCTATCAAACATGAACTATCAACTACACTTATTTCTTCCATTATATGAATTCTAACATTCATTCACCAAACTTTCACAAGAAGCTAAACCATCAATTTCTTTAACTAGGTTAATCATTCTAGCTAATTATTTCATGAAATAGTACAAAATAAACATACTAATAAACAAGATTTGGGTTTTGGGGCGCTACAAGTCTACCCCCCTTAGATAAGGTTTCGTCCTCAAAACCTCTTTCATTCTTCCAACTTAAGCCTACTCTTACCTTTTAGTTGTTTACCAATTCAAATGATATGATTAGGACGTATGCCTAGTATTCTTAATGCACATTTGTGTCCCTGGAAATTAGAAATCCTTGGGCACTCATTTCAACCTATCTAGTCTCAAATTCTTGCATAATATTAAGCTCCTATCAAACGTCATCACTACATATATATATACATATATATATATATATATATATATATATATATATTCATTACAAGCTTGTCACAGTATTCCACTATTATCATTCCTTCTAAATATTTCCAAACGTTACATAAAAGTTAGAACTTGAACATACGCATTTAGTAATCATGCATTCATTGTTGTCACCATCACAACATAATTACTATTTCATCCTCACTTACTCTTACTTACTCTTAGTTACTTTAGAGTTAGACATAACTCTATAGTCACTACTAAACCGATACAGCTATCATGTACACCCCCACCCCTTAGGGTAAGTTTCTGTGTAATTTTATTCATGCCAATTTGTTTGTTAGTTCGTTTCATGTACTACATACAATAAATATATGCCCATTGCTTAACAACATCGAATCTAAGCTAAAGTTCATTCATCATTTGACCCTTAAAAGTCAAAACTTTCCAATCTATATCATAATTGATTTATCATTCATTCATACGGGGGTACCATTCATTATATCAATTTCCTACTTAACAATCACAAAATAACCAAATTTAATAACCTTCCTTTCACGACGTTAACCAACCATCCATATGTCGGATTGACTTGCTCCTTCATAAGTCCATGCCATACCTAGCTTGGTTTAGTTCATTCACATGACGAGTTCCAACTCGCTAGCATCATATCACCCGTCCCATATATTTCATCATATTCGAATTCGACCATTCGTATCTACTAAGTCATTGGTTAGACATATACCTTACATTCATGACAACTGACCTTCAGTGGTCCATACAAGATTTCTTTCACTTGCAATATCTAATTATATACATTTCTTTCTTGATTTCCTGTTTACATGCTATACCACATTAGTTATTTCATGTCTTACGCAAGATCCTTACATTTTATTTGTTACTTTCGCCAATCTTTCAACAGTTTGACCTTTCAAATTGTCACTTCTTACTAATTTATGACATTCGACCATCAATCCTTCTAATCTTTCTAATGACAGTTGGAAGTATGCTTTGTACTTCCTTTTTAATCTAGGAAAGCTTATGAAAATAGTATTCATTCATTTCTTGCAAAAAGAAAATATTCATTTCCTTGTCAAATCAAGTTATTCAAACGGTTCTTAGCCACGTATTTATATTTACTTGGCATACCATCAACTCCCATTTGGTTATGTTTATTTCATGCAATAAACATTTCACGCCATCTTGTTAATATTTACGTTACTCTTACCCCTTCAACTCGTTTAACTTTTCAACAGAATCAAACTGGCAATTCATTCTTAACTGGCTTCCCATAACTATTTACTGTCTAATTCTACCCATACTCTTATATGTAATACACATATATACATCCAATTGGTCACACAACATGTGTATCCAACTAAGTTATTGCCACTAAGTACGTACAAATTTCCAATCTATCTCAGTTAGGGATGGAAACATTCCCCCCTTCATCCCTACCCGAATGACCCATTCCATAGGTTATTCTATATTTCTCTAATTTGATCCATTAAGGTCATTTGACATTTTTATGTTATTAAGGATGAGCCAACTAATAAGAAAGCTGATGGACTTACCTATGGATTCAAATCTTTCACTCCTACCTTTCATTTATACAGGTTTGGTTCATACTTACCTATGGATTCAAACTTTTCATTCCTACCTTTCATTCATATAGGTTTGATCCATACTTACTTATGGATTCCTACGTTTCATTCATATAGGTTTGATCCATACTTACTTATGGATTCCTACCTTTCATTCTTATAGGTTTGATCCATACTTACCTATGGATTCAAACTTTTCATTCCCAGCTTTCATTCATATACGTTTGAACCATACTTACCTATGGACTCAAACTTTTCATTCATACCTTTCATTCATATAGGTTTGATCCATACTTACTTATGGACTCAAACCTTTCATTCATATGGGTTTGATCCATACTTACCTATGGACTCAAACTTTTCATTCCTACCTTTCATTCATATACAGACTGCTCTCTATCACTTGATAGTCATCTACCATAACCCACAATTGTCGTCTAGTTACTTATCTATTCATTGCCATAATTAGTTTATAGGCACAATTCACATACATTTGGTTTAATACCTTCTGAGGGAACCCCTTCCCATTTTACTTTTAAGAAGGTTTATTCCACCCATGTATCCACACGATCGCTTACTTTCCAATTTACCAGGCATACCTGTGATGATTCTTATGGTCACACATGTATCATATGCTTCTTGCGCAATGGCCAGGTGCGCAGTCCACATACTATCCACGTGTCTCCATGTAATCATCACCTTATGCATGCAGACTGGGTTCAGTTTCGTGCTAATCTTCAATTTCCTTCCCTAAATAACATGGTTGTTTTTCATCTTAATTTTACCGTCCCTGGGGATTTTCTCCCCCCCAGTACCAATGTATTAATATTGCGTACCTGCGAGCATTCTATCCCTTCCACAATTTCCAATATCTGTCTTGGATCGTGTCCTTGATACCTCTTCATCATCTAGAAAAGCTCACCTTAACATAAACTCCACAAATAGTTTTTAACATGTCATGTGAGTTGATATTAAATTCTACCTTTAGGCCTTGATTGAGTATTGGATTGTACGCGTCACTGATTTCAAGAGCACATAGGTTTGAGTTCAAGTACTTACTTCCATGTATAAGATTTCACTCAAACCAGGGCTCTGATACCAACTTGTAGCACCCTAAACCTTTTCTAACAGGAAATACGCAGCGGAAATACGAACTAGAAAATTTCTTGCTTTATAAAGACATTCTCGTATATTTGGAACTCATTTCTACAAGATATTATAGGTATTTCATCTTTTGTTGTTTCTTATTACATCATATACAACTCATCTTTATTAGTTTACGTGACCGCGACCCCGTACTATCCGTGTCCTCACTCGACCTCCAACCATTTCTTGCTTTGTGAGATAGACTAGACAACCTGCAATCATCACATAACCATTTCGTTAGTTCATTAAGTGACTTCATGCAAATATTCACAATATAGGAATAACATCAACAATACTCAATGATCATGTCCTACGCCTTTTTGCAAGTTCGGATCTGATCTCCGGATCCTATCCTCCAATTTCCATGCATTCATTCTTACATACCTGCATCTTCAACAATACTACGATAGGACCATTTTCGTGTTGACTTGTGACCCCAAGCTTTGTAGCTAGCTAACTTACAAGTTAACATGCCATATTAGAATACTCAATAAGGAATTTACCAATGCAAAACATTAGTGTTCTCTCTACATCATAGATTCATGCAAACTCATTTAGCAATTAGTTCAATCTAATAAGTTCCTTTCTATTCATAATCTTTTTGACCCATTAATTTATTTACTTGCATGAACTGGTTGTTAGGTACTTAAAACATACCACATAATATGATACTTATCCCCTACAATCAACACCCCATGATTAATGTTGGTGTGTTTGATCCTACACCTTTTCTTGATTAATATGAGATTATTAATGTTCAGCTTTTTTCTGCGCAGCTGAGTTCACTGGCTTATTTGACCCACTAGATGTCCAAATCAGATCTTTGTGTCTGAACATAAACTGTAGTACACTCGTAGAGCTTTCCGAGCATATAAGGCTCGTCTACATCGGAATTTTCTGTGATTTTATATGATATTTGCAAGATCAGGACAGATTCGAAGCTAACACATTTCAGCTTGCTACCAAGGCTGAATTTTTAACTTAACATGCTGTTTTGACCCGCTTAAACTCCAAACTATCTTTTGATGTTTATATATGAAATGCAGTACGTTCAAATAGATTTCCAACCATGTATAATACACCCTAAACGGATATGTTACCATTCCATTACATTTGTTACAAAACTGGGTATTCTTCAACCTCTTGTTTCTTTCAACTTAGATCCGATTGTCCCATATGCCTACTTTGTTGCATAGAGCACCATTCATGCTCACTAATCAACATCCTATAATCTCATCAACTATAAATTACCTATCCATTCATGTTTTTCATTCTATACTTACACACGAGTAAAATGTACTAACCGAGAAATTAGTTCATGAGCCACTTACCTTTGCTCGTAGGAGTGTTGTCGCCCATTCCATCCGTTTGACCCGTTGTCTTCCAATCCATGTCATTATTATTCCTACTTTAACAAGTCAACTTGCAAACCATTAGAACAGATAACGGGTTATTCACCACCTTTAATACCTAAGTATTATTCACCCATCCCATTATATGTGTTCCTAATCATTTTACCATTCATACTAGTAATTTGGGTTAACCCCACCCATTTAATCCGAAATCACCCATTTGTGTCTAATGAAAACAAATGGCTCATTTTCACCACGAATCCATGACATCTTACTTTTAACCCATATACATAAGTTTTGGGTTAATCCAACGCATTTAATCCATTCACCCAATTGACCCGTTTGGATGATTCTCCCATTATTGACATACTTAACAATTTCATGACATTATGTTAACACAATGGCCAGGTGAATCCACCAATGAGTTAACATCAAGATTATTTAGGAGACGAAACCATACCAAACGAACTCCAATTGAGATGATTAAGGGGTCCATGAACTGTCTCACCGAGATCTATGAAACCTACTAGTTTCTGCCGCATGAAACAGCCACCACTATTGCTGAAACAGCAAAACAGTGGCCAGATTACCCTTTTTCGAGCTGATGTCTTCTGGTCAGTAAAAACCTCTTTCCTAGGATTCTAAATCTAAAAACCACCGTTGGATATGATATTCTATGTGTATTAAAGCTTGTGTAAAAATTTGAGAACGATCCAACGGTGAAATCTCTGGGAAATCGCACTTTATGACAAGCTGAAAACCTAAAAACGGGATTTTCTTGACTTGGATGATTCTCTCTCTCACACACACTCTTTCTCTTTCTAAAATTTGGGAGAGAGGCATGAATGAACCAAAACCTTATCACATACCTTTTATACTACCAAGGTTTGTCAATTGACACAACCTACCCTTGAACTTTTTTAAAAGATTTATGGGCAAGTATACATACTTTATTAATGTTCAAAATGTGCCAATAACATAATTCCAACATTAGATCTTAGTAGTGATTTATATGCTTCACACTCAGTAGATAATTCACTTCTAAATCACAATTAAACAACTTACCCAACACATGGTAGGCATCATACCAATCAAGTGTAGAGTAAAATCCCTTAATGCATAGTTCTACCAAATCATACCATCAAACTACATTCGCATATGGATTCTATCAAAAACATATTCCTCATGTTATGTTTCTAACAATTACATCAATTCTCACATGTTGCTCACATTTCTTCTTACATACAATTTCACACATCACCTAGGCATTTCACCAACACTTGGTGTGCGTACAACATTCTAAGTACATTATACAAGCTTCTCATACATGCATTCAACTAAACACATAATGACCTTCAATCATGACGAATTTCAACGTGAATCCTATCAAACATGAACTATTTATTAACTACACTTTATTTCTTCCATTATATGAATTCTAACATTCATTCACCAAACTTTCACAAGAAGCTAAACCATCAATATCTTTAACTAGGTTAATCATTCTAGCTAATTATTTCATGCAATAGTACAAAATAAACATACTAATAAACAAGAATTCGGGTTTTGGGGCTTTACTATTTGATGAAATGCCTGACTGGGTTAACATGTGTTACTTCTGTTAGTATGTTAGAAGTTAATGGTGATTGTATAGAAGCTAGTTATAAGGTCTTTTGTGTTTTGGATATATGGATGTCCATTTAAAGTTAATGGTGAATGTATGGAAGGTAATTATAATGTCTTTTGTGTTTTGGATATATGCACTCCATGTGTTTGATGAAATGCCGGACTGGGTTAACATGTGTTACTTCTGTTAGTATGTTAGAAGTTAATGGTGAATTGTATGGAAGCTAGTTATAAGGTCTTTTGTGTTTTGGATATATAGATGTCCATTTAAGTTAATGGTGAATGTATGGAAGGTAATTATAATGTCTTTTGTGTTTTGGAATATGCACTCCATTTGTTTGATGAAATGTCGGACTGGGTTAACATGTGTTACTTCTATTAATATGTTTAGATGATGAGTTGGTCACACCGTTTAACACCTCATCTATTGTTTTGCAGTTGATAACAAAGACCCCCCATCGGTTATGTTAACATACGAAGTCCAAGGAAGCCGAGAAAAATATGTAGAAAAACTTTTGAATAACGTCTTCTTTTTGGTATTCAATTTATAGAATTACTAGATTTATTTTATTAAAGTGGTCAATAGTTTGTAATGATACTTTGTAATAACGTGTGTTAATAGTTTGTATGCTTTATTTCTCAGTAAACTTATTAAGTTAAAGTGGTCAATAGTTTGTAATAATACTTTGTAATAATGTGTGTTACCAAATAACACATGTTAACATCTCATTAATAGTTTGTAATGATACTTTGTAATAACTTGTGTTAATAGTTTGTGTGCTTTATTTCTCAGTAAACTTATGAAGTGAAAACTATAGGGGTAAGCAAGACAATAAAAGGCTGACAAAATAAATACAAGTTTAACATGTGTTACCAAATAACACATGTTAACCTCTTATGCAACATCAACACATGTTAACCTTCCATGCAATTCATTTGAATGTCTTGGGTGGGTTTTTCTGTGGTTCAATAGTTTGTAATGATACTTTGTAATAATGTGTGTTAATAGTATGTATATTTTATTTCTCAGTAAAAAACTTATGAAGTAAAAACTATAGTGGTAAGCAAGACAAAAAAAAGGCTGACATTAAATACAAGTTTAATAAATGTAACCAAATAACACATGTTAACCTCTCATGCAACACTAACACATGTTACCCTTACATGCAGTTCATACGAATGTCCTGGGTAGGTTTATCTCTTGTTCAATAGTTTGTAATGATACTTTGTAATAACATGTGTTAATAGTTTGTATGCTTTATTTCTCAGTAAACTTATGAAGTAAAAACTATAGTGGTAAGCAAGACAAAAAAAAGGGCTGACATTAAATACAAGTTTAATAAATGTTACCAAATAACACATGTTAACCTCTCATGCAACATTAACACATGTTACCCTTCCATGCAGTTCATTTGAATTCCTGGGTAGGTTTATCTCTTTTTTCAATAGTTTGTAATGTAGTTTGTAATAATGTGTGTTAATAGATTGTATGCTTTTTATTTCCTAGTAAACTTATGAAGTGAAAATTATAGTGGTAAGGAAGATAGGGTAACATATGTTAACAACAGGCAACTTATAGATACCTTTGATGCAATCTTTTTTTCATAATTTTTTGATTCACCAACAAGATGGGAGAGCATGTGAGATGGGATAACACATGTTACAAAAACTTCATTTGTGCCTATAGGTCTTGGGGGTAAATTTTATGTATAAGTTAAAAACTAAGTCATGCTTGATCTTAACACATGCTAGAAATAACACATGTTAACACATGATGAAATCACATAACACATGTTACCTTACCATTCATTTAGAAACACTCACGAATATGCACAATAGATAGCTAAGAACACAACAGTGGACAACATATGTCACGGATACTATCACCTACCATCCATTATAGAGTTACATAAATATTGTTATATGTACATCACATGTTAAGGTCAATATTTGAGCAAAAGAGTATACAATATAAGATACATAACCCGCAGCCAATTACCATACTTTTAAAGTCTATACAATATAAGGTTTTAACAAATATTCCATACTGGCGACCGTAAGATATATGCTGCGAACATCTTTCTTAGCCTCCTCAACTCTGCCAGCTTCTTTGCACCATTTGTGCTGAAGCTGGCGTCTAAGCATCCCCCCTTGTCTATGAACTTTTCCATATGTCGCATCAAGAACACCCCACAGTCATCAACGTTGTTACGTGTTGCCTAATCAATCTTCTCCCTTTGTATCCTTAACCCATTGATTATTTCAGGCTTCGGGTGGTTGACTTCACGTAGATACTTCACTAGCATATCCTTCTTGTAAATAAATTAACACATGTTAGGAAGAAATTATTACATGATAACCAGCAACTAACTGTTGTTAATCAGAAAATAGCAACATGTGTTGAATAAAAATGCACTTTATTATCCAACTTACAATCTTGTAAGAAGTGTCTTTCTCAAAGTACTTGTCGCTGTCCGCAATCGGAACCCCTGTACTAGGGTAACATGTGTTACAACATTAACATATGTTAAAGACACATAGTAAGGCTACAAAGGAAACTTAATCATACCTTTCTTGCCAGATGGTCCAGCCATATCTGCACACGCTAACCTTTTTCCTATAACACATGTTATTATAGTTAGACAAAAAGTCTATCAAAATGGTCAATCTTAACAAAAAGTAACACATGTTAAAGCTAAGTAGTGGTGATGCGGGAGATAGTTAAGCTTACCCTTATTGCCAGATGTTCCAGGCGTCTGCGTTGAATGTTTGTCTGTAACACAAGTTATTATAGGTATTCAAAATGAGTAAACACATAGACAGATACATAAGCATATCGAAGGTAACAAGTTTAATTTATGAACAATAACCAATCATACAATTATAACAAGTCAACAATACAGAAAGATAACATCTCATAATAATGTTTGACCAAATGCATAAACAAATCACATGTAATAATAAGGTCAATTTATGAACAATAACCAATTCTACCATCACAATAACAACACAGGTAATAAACCCAAATAACAAAAGGTTCGACTGGTACATAATCAACAACTACAATAATAACAACAACAACAACAACAACAATAATAATGAGAGAAAAGAAAGGAGTGTAAACATAACATACGAGAGTTAGCCATGGAGATCTCATTACCTTCATTGGGATCGAGCCAAACCTTGCCTCACCTCTTTAACATGATGAGGGTTAGGGATGAGCTCGGGACGGTATCGGTACCGATCCGATACCGATCCCGACAATGCCGATACCGAAAATTCCAAAAAACCAATACCGATACTGATACCGATTATACTGGTGCGGTATCGGTATCGGTACCGGTACCGGAGTGGGTATTTCGGTATAATACCGAATTAATACCGAAAAAAAAACTGGGCCTGCTTACACCTGCTGAATTGTTGGACCTGTTGTGTTTATAAGCAGCCAAGACAAATGTATACTTACCTAATGAACTTGAACTAGTACACCATATACATTATACAAAGCATCCATTACCAAGACACATTATACATTACACAAAGCATCCATTATAAACAGCATCACAACTTATTAGGAAGAAAAATACATGAAACAATAAAGAAAGCACTAACCTTCTTTGATCCGAGTTACTACATCGACGGGGTGGAGATGGCGGGTGACGGGGCTTTGGCCGGTGTGTAGGAGCAATGGTGGAGATGGTGGGTTTGGGTGGACAGCCGGTGGGTTTGGAGTTGGGATCGATGGGGTTTCCGGTGGGTGTAAAGTTTGAACTTTAGAAGCTAGGATTGGGAATAATGTTTGGTTTGGTGAAAGTCTGCAATACGAAAGGTCTTTTGTCTTTACATATTCAAAGATGGTACGTACAGGGGTTTGGCAGAGGAAGGGTCAAGGTTTGTAAAAGGGAGTTTTGTATTTTTTTTTAATTTTAAAACCATCAAATTTCGGTATTATAAGGCTTATCTCGGTATTTCGGTATTTAAACGGTATCCATCATTGGTATTTGATCGGTATTATTTCGGTATTCGCTATTTTTTCGGTATTACCGTTAAAATCCCGTCCCGATACCGGGTAATACCGAAACCGAAAATCCATAAATATGGGTACCGATACCTATCCCGAACATCCTCGGTTCGGTATCGGTTAGGTAAGGGATCGGTATTTTTTCGGTTCGGTATCGGTATTCGGGACCATATGCTCATCCCTAATGAGGGTTATGAGGTTATTGAGAGACAGAACTATTTTGACGGTTGTTTAGAACGAGAGGAGGGAAATCACCAGAATTAGAGGGATTCGTACGATCAGGAGGCTTTAAAGGTTGATCAAACCCAACAAAGGTGTGATGTAATGGGTGTTGCAGGTGTCTTTGAATAAGAAGAAAGAAGAGAAAAAAGGATAGAGGTGAGAGGTCATTCTTGTGGTTTTAAAATAGGAGAGAGGAGAGAGGTCAATATCTTGGGATAATTCTGACAAGAAAGAAGGAGAGAGGTAGAGCATGCAACATTACCAAATTACCCTTATGTGTACTATAGACGTGTGCGCGAGTACGCATAATTTAGCATTGATTTTAACACACGTTTGGTTTTAATATTTATAAAAATGGTTTAGACCTTAACATTAAAACACACACAAAAAGGCAAGTGTACCATGTCATATATGTAGTAAGCTGAGATAAGAACCAGATATCGATCCATGGACGCACGCAGACGCAATAGTACTAAAACTCAACGGATGGAATGGACGACAACACTCCTACGAGCAAAGGTAAGTGGCTCATGAACTAATTTCTCGGTTAGTACATTTTACTCGTGTGTAAGTATAGAATGAAAAATATGAATGGATAGGTAATTTATAGTTGATGAGATTATAGGATGTTGATTAGTGAGCATGAATGGTGCTCTATGCAACAATGTAGGCATATGGGACAATCGGATCTAAGTTGAAAGAAACAAAAGGTTGAAGAATACCCAGTTTTGTAACAAATGTAATGGAACGGTAACATATCCGTTTAGGGTGTATTATACATGGTTGGAAAGCTATTTGAACGTACTGTACTTCATATTTAAACATTCGAAAGATAGTTTGGAGTTTAAGCGGGTCAAAACAGCATGTTAAGTTAAAAATTCAGCCTTGATAGCAAGCTGAAATGTGTTAGCTTCGAATCTGTCCTGATCTTGCAAAAATCATATAAAATCACACAAAATTCTGATGTAGACGAGCCTTATATGCTCGGAAAGCTCTACGAGTGTACTACATTTTATGTTCAGATACAAAGATCTGATTTGGACATCTAGTGGGTCAAATAAGCCGGTGAACTCAGCTGCGCAGAAAAAAGCTGAACATTAATAATCTCATATTAATCAAGAAAAGGTGTAGGATCATACACACCAACATTAATCATGGGGTGTTGATTGTAGGGGATAAGTATCATATTATGTGGTATGTTTTAAGTACCTAACAACCAGTTCATGCAAGTAAATAAATTAATGGGTCAAAAAGATTATGAATAGGAAGGAACTTATTAGATTTAACTCATTGCTAAATGAGTTTGCATGAATGTATGGTGTAGAGAGAACACTAATGTTTTGCATTGGTAAATTCCTTATTGAGTATTCTAATATGGCATGTTAACTTGTAAGTCAACACAAAAATGGTCCTATCTTAGTTTTGTTGAAGATGCAGGTAGGTAAGGATGAATGCATGGAAATTGGAGGATAGGATCCGGAGATCGGATCCGAACTTGCGAAAAGGCGTAGGACATGATCATTGAGTATTTGTTGATGTTATTCCTATATTGTGAATATTTGCATGAAGTCACTTAATGAACTAACAAAATGGTTATGTGATGGTTGCAAGTTGTCTAGTCTATCTCACAAAGCAAAAATGGTTGGAGATCGAGTGAGGACACGGATTTTACGGGGTCGCGGTCACGTAAACTAATAAAGATGGGTTGTATATGATGTAATAAGAAACAACAAAAGATGAAACACCTATAATATCTTGTAGAAATGGGTTCCAAATATACGATAATGTTTTTATAAAGCAAGAAATTTTCTAATTTGTATTTCCGCTGCTTATTTCCTGTTCGAAAAGATTTAGGGTGCTACACAAACACATGGAGTGCGTATATCCAAAACACAAAAAACATTATAATTACCTTCTATACGTTCACCATTAACTATAAATGGACTCCATATAACCAAGACACTTGGTATGCAAGCAAAACTATCCCCAAAACTGTTTAACATGACAAACAAACTATCCACTCACAAAAGTGAGTAGACGCAATAATAAACAGAGACCACACAAATTGCTGAAAAAGCTCATCCTTTTCAAATCCCATATAATATAGATTGTTTTTTTTAATTCAAATATGAGTTGGTATGTTGAAATCAACAATTGTTATTAACCATATGTTCATAAATCTTGAAAAAAGACATATTTTGCTTAGTTTTTTTGGGTATACCGTCGATTTCAAGAACAACATGAACATAAAAAGCTAAATAGATATTTTTTTGAAACCCCACATACTCAAAATTACTTTTTTATATAAAAAAAAACTGAGTTTCTTGAAAAAATCAATTTCAAGAACTATAACAACATAAATTGTGAGATTTTTTAGACTTCAACCGATGGAAAGCAAAGAAAGATAAGATCCAAGTGGCAAACATACCTTAATAAATTAACAGTTTTGTTGGGTTGGAATTTGAGTTGAATTTGTTGATCAAAGTCAATATTATTGTGATTTGGTTGCAGAGATGAAGAATACAGAGATCAAAATGAGAAAAGATGAAAGAGAAGGTGTGGTTTAAATTAATATGGGGGAATGAGGTGGGTTGGTAAAAAGAGGGTTGCAACTTGTCAAATATAGAAAAACATGAAAACATTGGGGGTTGTGTGAGATGGTACATATTGTACTTGAGTTGGGTGGCAAGTTGATTTGATTGGGCGTAAAATTACCTCACTACCCCATCATCATATTAAATTGAATTTTATATGGGGTGATGTGGCACAATAATAGCCACAAGTGAGATTTCTAGGGTTTTCACTATAAGGAGGGTTTTCTCTAGATACTTATACTATGTGTATATATATATATATATGGTAGGGTTCCTGTAGGAAAATTGGTTTGTGTGAGAAGTGTAGGAAGGATTAAAAATTGATATATATGCATCATTTTTTTGGACGTATTCATAATGTTTTGGATTGTTTTACTTAGAAAAACAACAAACATAACAATTAATAACCAAAAACAATATATTTTAGGCTTAAAACTTAAAACACTATGTCAAGAATATTTAAGCAGAGTGTTTTAAGTAATTACTAGGGTGTTTTATCTGTAATTTAAATTTAATGACTATAATACATTGGATTGTGTTTTAAATTTTTGTATATTGTTGTGTTAAGTGTTTTTCAAGCCAAAACAACCCAAAACATCATTCCAAAATCAAAAACATGATGGCTACATATTAATTCTTAATCCTTCTCACACAAACCAATTTTCCTACAGGATCCTCTACCTATATATATATCTATATATATATATATACATGGGAAAGTTAATTTGAGAACACCTATATTTCGTGCGAACCGCGAGAACGGGCGTCTAAAACCATTCAAATTCAAAATTTCTTTTTACACTTGTCTTTATTAATAAAATATAATCTCAAAAACACAATTTACGCGTAAAAATTCACACGTATACGAAAATAAATTGTTTTTACACATGTGTAAATTTACTATTTATACATGTGTAAACTGTTTCATTTACACATGTGTAAAAAGTTAATTTAAATGTGTTTTTGCAAGAAAAAATGAATTATTTGGAAAGAAAATTCATTTATTAATGTTGTATTTTGATTATAATGAGATTTGTATTTAAAAAAAATTTAGTTTGATTGATTTTTGTACTTGTTCTCACGGTTCTCACGATATTTAGTGTTCTCAAAATAACCCTCTCCTGTATATATATATATATATATATATATATATATATATGAAGAAAATGTATAAAAGTGCGAGGAAAAAAAAGAACAAAAACTTGATTTTTGGCGGGCGAAGAAATCCCGAGCGAGGGGGCGTATCCAAGAGCTGATAATTTCCTCTACCCTAACTATCAGTATTACCTTAAGAAACAACATTATTTTTGCAAACATATAAATATATAAAACAAGAGATATAGAAACACAAAATGCATAATAAGGTGGCCGTTTTGTTATAACTAAGTTAGTTCGGTACAAACAACAAATTAAGTTTATAATGAGCTCATAATCTTCATGCTAATGCTAGTTTTTACTAAGATTTATCATGCAATCTTTGAACAAAATATCTTAAGTAACAAGAGATTAGACATTAAACTAGCAAATCGACCGCTAAAGATCTTCGTTTATGTTCCTAAGCTTCCACCATCTCTTAGGGAAGTGTTGGCAAAGTGGTTCCAACATCATTAACATTCTCTTGCTTCACAATTTGAGTGGGTTCGGATGCAACCACATTTTCTTCCATAGAAGGTGGTGGATGTGGGACCACATAGTCCTCCATTGGGAGCGGAGGTAAATCCTATCCAGTGGCTCCACAGGTTGTCCCTAACCCGCAAATTCCTTAGGAAAATTGATATGCACTTCGGTTTCCTTAGACATGATGTTAACCCTCCCGTGAAGGACTATCTCTTTTCTGAGCTCTTGATAGCCTATAGTCAACTCGTTAACTAGGTTGACCAACAATCCTTCCACCTCCGCTATGTCCTTTATAGCTTCTTTGAGATTCATCAAAAGCATACACAAAGTCGCTTGGATTGATGGTTAAGCTCCTTGGGGTGCACTGTTTGGAATGGGTTCAACTTATTCCCTGCTGATTGACATTATAAACAAACACAAGAAACGAAAAGAACACTTGAAACTAAACCTGATGGTTTTGGGTCGAGGCGTGGCCTGTGTCTCGAGCTTGTAAGCCCATTTAGCTTCATCTACCTCACCTAGAACTCCAATTTGTTACGTATTTTAGGGTTTTTTTTACCACTTTTGACACTTAAATTTAGAGTTTATCCATAGTTTTCAACTTGAGCATGGAATAAAAATCAAAAGTGGGTCAAAAACCTTGAGTTCTAGGTGTTATGTAGAAGAAAAAGTTGTAATTCATATACCCATGGAAGTAAATGGAAGAATAGGGAGAAAGAAGAGTGTAGACGAACTTACCAAGATGGATATGTGTGAAAAGAGGGGGAATCTCAAATCTTGGAAGAGAATGTTTGAACGATGGGATGATGACAAGTGACCTTGTCTTATAGCCTTCATGCTGCAGTCTGTCAAACGAGGCACGAGGCGTGCCTCAGCAAACACGACTAGTGTCTCGAAATCGGACTCATTTTCGTCTTTTACGTTTAATGATCCCACATATTGAAAATTACAAAAATAAAAAAAAGTTTTATTAATTCAGTCATGTAAAACATAAGATTCAAACCTAGTTAATAATATATGCATACAATAATTAAAAATACTTATACGTATATAATTGTTCAGTCATATGCAAGAAAAAAAAATATATTTTATTTTTATTAATGTTATACAGATTAAAAAAAAACCTTATGTAACACCCCAACCGATGGCGAAAATATCAGGGTGCCACGTAGGCACGATTGTTCAAAAGCACATGGCATTATTAAAGTTTATTTAATAATATTAAATACTGAAAAGGAAATACAAATTGTTTCAAAACTTAATAAAGTTCAATTGATTAACTATTCAAAGCCTTGAGTGATCAGCGGTTAAGCATTTCCTGAAACATGTTTAAAATAATTTTGTCAATTCATATATGTTGGTGAATAATTATTTAGGCTTTTGTACATATAGTATAGTCAAAAGACTTACAATTTAGTGTTAAATTTACAAAGTGCAAATATTTAAACACATAAACACATGAAAGGAAAAATCAAACCTAGATGTAAGAAGTTGTATACATCCAACATAGGTGGGTCAAGAAATGCACAAAACAATGGCCACGGTTCTTCCCTCGAAAGGGAAAATCAATCTCTATGCAAGTCATCAATCCAATAACGCTATCCATTGTTAAGGTCGGCTAACTAAGTTAATGATTTTGCTAAGTGCAATTATAATCTATGTTTGATTATTTAAACATATAGCAAATAAGGTAACATGACATATGTATGACTTATATTTAAAAAGGTGCAATTGTAAGTGTAAGTATATTTGAATAAGTGTACATAACTCAACCCAAAAGTGTAAAAATAAAAGGGATAAGTAGTACTCATTGTTTACTAAGAAGGAAAACTACCCAAGTAGTGGTGAGTTGTAGGAAAAGAAAATCCCGAGGAATTCAACCTAAATTGTAAATGCAAAGCCTAAGAATGATTGGACTTAAAAGTTTATGGTTCAAGGAGTAGGCACTTAGAATTTTCTAGATTTGATTGGGAATACTAGGGTTTTGGAATCAATGTAAATTTGAATAATTATAATTAATAATCTTTGAATAAAATCTATGTATTTAATACACTTATATTATAATTATGAAAAATAAAATAAAAATAATAGTGTATGGATTAGACAAATAAATAAATTTTATTATTTGATGAAGTGTTTAACTAAATAAAATATTTAGGAAACTAATAAAGGTTATATATAAAAATTTATAAAATAACTAGTATTAAGCCCCCGCGCGTTGCGGCGGGGGTGTAAAACCATACCAAGTAGCACTAATGCCACACCACCACCAACGACCACCAACACCAAAAATCTCATAAAAGTAAAATAAATAAAAAAGGAAAAATAACACCGAATGAAAATAAGGCGTAAAATCGTAGAACCACGCACGCTCGTTACAACGTGTTAATGCCAAAGGCGTAAAAACGATGACTTTTAATAACTATGGTTAATGTGAAGTAACTAAGTCGGTATAGGACCTGCGCATTGCGACGAACTTGTTATAACTCGAAAAATTTAGAACGGAACTTAAAACGAAAAAATTGCGTAAGATGAAAATTATGTGTGACCAAAGTTGAAAGAAAAAAGTGTTAGGGTTAAATTGTAAAAGATGAAAATCTTTGTGTTAAAAGTAAAAAAAAATGAAAAGTTGTGAGTTAGAAGTGGAAAATCAAAATTGTTAGTGTTAAATTATAAAAGATGAAAATATTTGTGTTAAAAGTAAAAAAGAAAATCATTTGGGCCAAAAGTGTAACATTAAATTTTTTTTGAAAAACTCCCTAAGCATAGGGTACAATCCCTCTATGCATAAAAGCTTTGGTAAATAGAGTATCTTAAATTACTATAAAAGTTAACTTATTTTTGTTTTAATTAAAAAATAGTATTTAAATTATTGAAAATCTATTTAATTAGAATTTATAAGATAAATTTAAATAAAAAAATATACGTAAAAAATGAATGAATGAATGAATGAATAAACAAAATAAATTTTTTACGAGTAGGAATTATTATATTTTTATGAAAATAATTATATATAAATAAATATAAGTTAGATTTATTTGTAAATGCATTTTTTTAATTAAACTCAATAAATTTGAATAAGATATAAAAATACTCAAAAATATTATATTTTTATGAAAATATAATGTTTCTGATTTAAAACGTTTAATAATAATTTTATAACATTTCCTACTTTAAATTTAATTAAAATAGATTTTTAAATTTTAATTAAGTGAATAAAAAGATTAAAAATAATAAAACTACAAAAGTATATGATTTTGGGGAATTTAAAAACTACGAATAAGATTTTGAAAGAAAAATAACTTTTTTATTAAATTTTCTAAATTAAAATGAATGAAAACAACTTTTTAATATTTAGTTTATGATTTATTTATTAAAAATAGTTAAAATATAATATTTTTAAATAACAAATGAAAGTAATAAATCTGGAGTTTTTATAAAAGTTTATAAACTTTACTAAGTTAAAAGATGACTTTAAATGGAAATATATGATTAAGTTTAAATAGAGAGGAACAAAAAAATGAAACAAAAAAAAAGGTTTGCTTTGGAAGAGGGTCGAACCCGGGCCGATGGCCGGGTGGCTATTATTACAAGTCCAATGCATCACTTACACTGGACCTTGAGGGTGAGAAAGAAACGCAATAAAAATTCAAAACCTAACATCCAAACAACCTAATTCCCAATTTAAATTATTGTAAACCCTAGGTTCTGAATCCTAGCAATTGAGCATCTAAACTCTAAAGATAAACAAATTAACGTTACGAATTTTGATGTATATATGAAAAAGAGTGTAAAGATGGTTTTAATTTGGATTTATGGTTTGCAATCAAAATATTGGTGAACAGAAAACGAGACCAAAACTTAAACCTAGTTTGATTAACATGTATATGTGTTCAAATTATTTGAGGGGAAATGTATGCGACAAGTATCTGAACATAAATGTGGTTCAATTTATAGGGAGAAACGGATTTTGAAGAGAGTGGATATTTGTTTGATAGTGTTTTTATTTGCGGTCCAAATCCTAATCCATTAGTTGTCGATTATTGCATTTAAAGTGTAAAATAATAAAACAGAAAGTGTTAATTGAAGGTGTCGGTGGGTTAACCGGGTTGGGTAACACATTCGGTCAGGTATGGGGAAGGTGGTTGATGGATTGGACGGTTTAGGCACTGCGTTTTGGGTCGAGTAGGTTTGGGCTAAGGTTTAAAATCAAGCCCAAATTAATTTTTTTATAAATCTTAAACTGTATTTATTTTAATAAATAATAGAATAAAATATAAATTTATTTAGTAAAAATGTTTTAATTAAATAATTTCTTATTTAATTAAAAATAATACTCTTATTTATAAAATAAATTTTTATAAATATGATATTTATCGGAAATGGGATTCCGAATATGATTAGTAATGATCTACACACCACCATATATTTACATAATTTCGCAATAAGTAATAAAAAATGATGGGAAAGAATATTGTTGGAATTTTATTGAATAATTATAAATTTAAATTACATTAGATAAAAATGTGGGGAAAATTCTTGATGTTACACTCTATATTTAATATTTTTATAATATTCTGACATAATCCAAATCATGGACCGAATTGTCTGTAACACCCTAACCGATGACGGAAACGTCAGGATGGCACGACAATTGTTAAATAGCTCATGATCACTAATAAAATTTATAATTAATTTAATCAAATTACATATTCATACAAGATTACTAGATGTGAAAATTACATGATGTTGTTAAAATTAATCTAATTCCAAAGCTTCTATGTGATCTCAAGCTTAAGACTTCAAGCAATACCCTAAAACATGTGGAAAAAAATGTTTTGGGTCAACAAAAATGTTGTTGAGAATACATAGGCTTTTCATATGAATCCAAAAGTTAAGTCTAATAGATTTCATGTCAGTCATGTATCAAAAGCAATTATGTGAAAACAATACATTGGAAACAATGTAAAATGTGTCCTAACTCCACGAGTTAGTCGTCGTATTTGTGAAAGCAAATACGTTGGGATTCAACGGCTTGTTAACATAATAAGTGGTGTACAATTAACCCTTGTTTGACCAACATGCAAAAAGTTTTAGTTTTGGTTTTAATCACCCCTGAACACCCAGACAGGGCCAAAAGTGGGATGAGTTTGTCAGGCCTATGGCGCTATAATCTACATTGTTGGCTTGATCAAAGTTAATGGTTGTACGAGGTTGAATAACATAGCAAAGTCCATAGAATACACAAATATAACTCACAAATAATTTAGGCTACCAAATGTCATTTAAGACAAAATGAACAGGGATAACATTTGAATGACATGAGAAATAAACATGTTTCACCCCAAAAGTTGTAAAAAGATAAAAAGGGGTATGCAAACTCACCTGAATGCAAAACTAAGCAAACAACAAGCTAATGCTTGGGAAAATACACACAAAAACCAAAGACCTTCCAAATAATGATTCTTATCAACCTCTAAGATTTACAATACTACTAAGGGTTAAATGGGTCAGAATTAGTCATGTGTAATTGATGACATTTTAATCTGTGCCACCCGGAACCCATTTAACTAATAAAGATTCTAGTCATTCCCAAAGAGGGTTTTAATTAACTTAGTACCATAACTACTCATTCTGAAGTAACTTGACCCAACTATATATAAAATAAAAAATACGTTCCATTCAGCACCTCAAAACGGATCAACTAAACGAGTTTGAGTGCTCTAAGTATTCCAAGACCCAACCATTACCCATCCTAATGTATTTGAAATTAATTTAGCCCCCAAAACCTTAATTAGTTTCTTAGAACATGACTCAAGGTAATTGGAAGACAAAAAGGGACTAAAACTACACCCGATTTTATTCAAAGGCGTCAAAATTGTGTTTAAAAACGTGATTGG
This sequence comes from Ambrosia x helenae, assembly GCA_030844895.1. NCBI lineage: Eukaryota > Viridiplantae > Streptophyta > Magnoliopsida > Asterales > Asteraceae > Ambrosia > Ambrosia x helenae. Next base: position 17,284 of record JAUTDX010003717.1, on the reverse strand, counting down.
GTGATTATCAATCAGTTCAGCTCTCAAATTGTGAAGAAGTGATAAAATACATTACATTAGGTCATCCTAATGGTTCATAATCATAATTGATAGCACAATTGGTTTTTCAACTCACGAATTACAAAATCCTCAATTTCCGCCTTACCAAAACCCTAATTTTACGTTTTATTCAATTAACTACCCAAATCAATTCTAATGACCACATAATTAAGTTATGGTTCAATTAAAATCCATTAGAAGGTATAGGAAACAAAATCCAATTCCATTCTTCAAATGTTACCCAATTCGTCCAAAAAACGTTAATTTAACGAGTGAAAAACGTACTATTTAGATAATCATCCAATTTAGCCCTATTTCAAGAAAGACTCATATATTTACTTACAAAAAATCAAAATAAGGGTCTAGGAGCTGAATTGGTTGTTAATTTAGTTGCGTAAAGCTTTTTTTGTTTAAACCCCTAATTTAGGACGAATCGAAACCCTTGTTTTGTAAGTCTTCAATTAAACACCAAATTCAATTTAAATTCAATAACAAATATTAAAAAAACATAATATTAGGTTATTTTAAAGGTTTTAAATCAGATTTGGTTATCCAATTTGTCAATAAACAATTTACTTTCAAAATCCCCAAATTGAAACTTTCAAGAACCCTAGTTTCCCAATCTTTAATTGACAAACCAAATCAAATCCAATGGACACCAAAGTCTAGTATGATGTTATGTATACACTTTAAGGATGATTAGAAGCAAAAGCCCCAAATATAAAAACCTAAACTGAATCAAAATTTCCCAAGGACAAAACAAGCTCTAAACAGAAAACCATTAGTCAAAACCAACCCTAACCTCTTCTAATTAACCAGAAAATGAATTAACACCAAGTACTAACCTTTATTATATTTTAGCATCCTTGAATCACCTTGGGAGGTTTTAAATCGTGATGGAGGTGGGGTGGCATGGAGAGAGAGAGAAATGAGATGTTCTCGGGGTTTATTTTAGTCAATTTTGCACCTATGGTCCCTCAGATTTGGTGTAGAGTCCCCCTTATTCCCAAAGTTACTTAAATCTACTTCTAAAGTTGACACCAAGGCCCCTAAATTTTTTAAATCAAACCCCACAATTATAACATACATATAAATTATATGTATTGTTTCTTTTAAATACAAGTCTACCCAACCGATATGTTTAAAATTCGATTTACGTGATTTTTTTAAACAATTATTTGGGATTATTGTCTCTTTAGGTCACTAAAATTGTAATTAAAATATTGGAAAAATCATGAATATTACACCGTCAAAACCGGTTATCCAAACTGTAATCCAAACCGCTCACTTCTAAACAGGCCAAACCTACTGATTTTGCTCAGTGTGAACGGTTCAGATGGTTTTAGCAGTGAACACCCTTGGTTACCGAGGCCATGTTAATGATTCAAGCCCCCTATGGGCGTTTTGTGCCATGTGAACACGACGTTAATAGTGACATTTTATCCAAAAAGGTGTCATAGTTCAAGCCTCTTTATCCCATGGATTTGCGTTTTGAGCTAGACATTAAGTAGAAAACTCCAAACCCATTTCACTCCCCCCTGCCCGAAATGTCGAGAAGGGTGATGTACCCTACCGAACGTTTACCTGGAATTTAAATGTAAAAAAAATTGTTTTTCAAAAGAAAATTATTAATTGAAGAAAATTGGAGAAAGATTTGGGAGAGTGATTAAGGGGCTTGGAAGATAGTAAGTCAGTAACCTGTCTCACGCATACATCGGAGTGATAATCAATTATAGGAAAAAAGTTAATGATGAAATCGACATTGTGTGGAGAGGAAAATCTTTCACATGCTGGGTGTCGGAGGATGCTCGGAATTGGACCCCGGATTTCGTGAATAGCCAAGCTGTAGAGACCTTCGGTGGTGGAGGTATTGATGCTTCCGACTAGCCACCGGTGCAAGATGTGAAAGGCGATCAGGTTCCAGCAGAAGACGCACACCTAGAAGGCCATACAACTCAATGCCCCGCGACAGTGGAACTCCATATGAATCTAGGTTGCTCCATAGGCTCAAAGTTGCAGCATGATGATGGGGGAAACGAAGTGACTCGGCTCGAAGGTGGAGCTTTGATTGGTCATCGGGGATTGTGTCAGGGAATGGGAAGGAACAAGATTCTCAGCCGCCTTTGGAGATTGTGCACACTAGAGTAAAAAATAACGTGCCTGCATTTTCCAAGGACAACTCATGTCGACGGGCTGAGGAAAAGATAGGTGGGCCTGATGAAGAGCATAATGTATAAGTAAATATTGGCCAATCCAATTTGGATCGGACGGATTTGTATAATAGGTCATCTTTATCTCATGCAAAGGTAAACGAGGAATTAGTAACGATTTGCAAGTTCCTCCTAAATCTATTTGTCTAGATCCAAAGGTTCCAACGACTGCCAAGAAAATTTTCTATTTCAATGCGCAGTCAAACAATGTGGGTGGGTCCTTTCTTATAAAAGGGGTACGGAAGCATAAAAACTTGTCAGTAAAGAAGGTGATTAAAACCGGCAAGGGCAAACAAAAGGCTCGAGATGTTAATATTGGTGTAGGGGATCCTTTCAACCTACATAAAATCATTGCCTCTGCATCGAAGAAAACCCCAAAGAGAAGAAGAAAAGAATGTAGTGGTTTTGATTTGTTTGGAAACTATGCTAAGACACCAGTCAAGAGGGCTCGAGGCAATGTGTCTCCTCTAGATTTACAACTTAGGATAGGTGGAGATGAGCCATCAAGTGGGGATAAAAGTGCTTGTTGTAAAATGAGCCAAGGGGCATAAAACGTTTGGTTATTAGAGGTGTGAGGTGACCTGTTTTTGGTTTTGGTGTAATGTGTGCGGGCGATTAGGTGTATGGTGTGGTGTATGTTGTCGCTAGTTTCTTGCTAGTGGCCTTTTGAATTGGAATAAAAGTTTTTTGCCGTTTAAAAAAAATTGAATATTAAGGTATTTAGGAATCATACATCCCTAATTAGAAAGCATACACCCTAATTCACATCACACATCAAAAGAAGACTGCCACATACCCATAATATGATGTCACACGTTCAAAATATAATGTCAACTAGTATGCAGCCCCGCGCTTCGCGGCGGGGTTTGTTGGCGGGGTTTTGCACGGGTTGATGTGTTAGTATGAGATCGGACCGTTCGAACCAGATTTTGGAAGTAAGCGACTATTATAAGTTATAAGAATAAAAAAAAAATTATAAGTATTTGTATGTATTTGATTTTGCTAATTTATAGGTGTCAAACTTAAAACCCCTTTGGCTTTACAACCACTTGTGAATAAACCAACCCTCTTCTTAATTCTTACCAAACAAACTCTCTTCTTAAATCCTACCAAACAAACCTTAAACAAATGCAAAATATAACAAAATTCAATTAAACTAAAAGCTGGAATCAAGATCTTATCGGTTAAGAGTCAAGGCTATGGCTATCATATGATCACATCATCTATCCTTCCCTGCAACCCAGCAAGAAGTAAAAGGTCCATCCCAAAAGGTATAATTAACGATTGACATGATAATATGATATTATATGGAAAAATACAACTCAAATAATTAACATATCCAATTAGAAAATTATTTTTACAGAACACTACAGCGCAACCGCGTCAGCCGGAAAGACCGGAGCCGGCCACCACCGGTGACGGGTGGCCACTTCTGGGTCCGTAAACATCATCGTCTCTATCTAGGTTCGTGACAGTCTTCCACGTACAACCTTCGAGTTAACCAGCGCCTGACCTGCAACTGCGTCAGCCGAAAAGACGGGAGTTGGCCAGCACCGGTGACGGGTGGCCACGTCTGGGTTCGTCAACATCACCATCTCTATCGTCTGGGTTCGTGAGTCGTGACCATCTTCCACGTACAATCTTGGAGCTAACCACCGGCCTGACCTGCTCCGCGAACGGCGAGAGGAAGCCCCTTTCCCCCGCGCTGGTGGTTGTGAAAGTGGATGGTGGTGGAGTCGATAGGGAGGAGATGATACACAGAGAGAGAGAGAAAGAGAGTTTGAGAGGATTTGGGGCGATGACTCTGATGAGGGTTAGAAATGTTGGTGGGTGAATTGAGTTGCTATGTTAAGTAATAAAAAAATAAACAGTTGATAGATAGTGTGCGTAGGATCCAAAAAGAACGGTTGAGATGGTGTAACTGTTCATAAGCCAAGACAGATTTTAATTATATATAGAATTATATATAGAATGTATTAGGGGTGTTTATGGTCCGGTTTTCGCGGTTTTTAGGTCAAACCGTAAACCGAACCGTTAGTAACGGTTTTTGAATTTTGTAAACCAAAACCAAACCGTAGAAATTTTAAACCGAACCAAACCAAACCGTTAGTAGCGGTTTGGTTCCGGTTCGGTTTCGCGGTTTGGGCTCGTTGAATCTTTATACAAGATGTCCCGAATTTGCAAAAAAAAAAAAAAAAGAATGTCGTCCACAACTCCAAGTTCTTTTAAACATAAAACAAGCTTTTTTTGTAATAATTAACAATCCAAATATCTTAAAAGACCGTCTGATTTAGCAAATACATAAATAAAATATACCAAACACATCAAAACAAAGGTTAAATTTGAAATTTAAAAACTTATATAAGGATTTAAATTACTGTAATGAAATATATGCTAATGTAAAATGAGTTAGCCCACTATTACTTTACAAAAATTTAGTTATAGGCAAAAACAAATTTTTATTGTATCTATGTCTATATATAATATGAAAATATTTATAAGAAAATATAAATAAATCCTTACGGTCCGGTCCGGTTTTTTGCGGTTGGTTTCCGGTATAAACCGTAGACCAAACCGTTTGCTACGGTTTGAAAATATTGAAACCGACCGACCGAAAGTTAAGTAAAAAAACCGACCATGAAACCAAACCGACGACCGGTTTGGACGGTTTCACGGTTTGAAACCAAGCCGTGAACACCCCTAGAATGTATGAAACCACAACCCAATATTAATCCTATAAGAGAACCCAATATTAATCATGTGAAACAAGGAGGTTGTTAGAATGTAATAAATGCGACCACCCATCACCTCTGAAGAAAAAACACACACATTAAAATCAAAACATCTCCCTCCCCTCCCTCCTCCAATGTGATAGTGCACCCATCACCTACTCTTCACCTATATATATAGGTATACATATACACCACCTCCAGTAATCAACACAAGTTCCATCATCCATTCACCTCCCTTGATAATAATATTATTATTATTTTATCAATCCTCAACCATGACCGGACCACAGAGGCCTCAGATTGTATTGTTTGGATCTTCAATTGTTCAACTCAGTTTTAGCAACGATGGTTGGGGTGCCACTCTTGCCGACATCTACGCTCGTAAGGTATCCTTCACTCTCTTTTGTTATTTTTTTTATTTAGGGCCGACAGTTTTTGACCTGCTTAATTTAAGACACGATTACACTTGCTAAATGAAAATATTAAAAATAGTCTTTGTAATTTAATGTTTTTCTTAAATAATAACTAAAATTAAGAGGGTGATCTACATCATTTCTTATAAAACATTTTCTTAGTAAATGTGTTATAGACAGATATGAATACGAATATGAAGTAGTTAAACATGTCGTGTCCGTTAAGCCACAATTAAAGCTCTGTAATAGAAAGGACACTATGAATTTTATATTTTTTTAAAATAAATAAAATTGAAAGGCTATGCTCTGTTGCTCCATCATTTCTCATAAAACATTTTGTTAGTAAATATGTTATAGACATGAGACACGAATGAGTTAAACGAGTGGTGTCCGTTTAAGACACGATTAATGCTGTGTAATAGAAAGTACACCATGAATTTTATATATATTTTAAATAATTAAAATTAAAAGGCTATGATCAATTGCTCCATCATTTGTCTTTTTCTTAGTACACAAAACATTTAATTGTGTTAACTGTGTTATAGTCATAAAATATATAATGCAGTTAACCGGACTCGTATTGACGTTTGACATTTCTTTTAATGGTGTCTTCTCTGACGTGTTTAACATGATTAGACATGTTTTGCGGGCCCCACTTGTTCCCTAGGGTTTTTGCTAGATTGAGTTGTTATGAGGTTTAAGTTGTAAGAGAAGTGTACAGGTTTTATGAACTATTGTTGTTGTTTACTGGTTTCTATAATTGGTTATTGTGGAATGCAAAATGGTTGATAGAACATGTACAGACTTTGATTAGGAATCATATTTTGAACAGCAGCAGCATGTCTTACAAGTATTTTATGATTAATAGATTCTTGTTTAAATTTGTTTGATACATTATTGATTAATCACTTCAGTTTTTAGTTTGTAACACAACATTCAATCATTCATGAAAATCGGGTAGCTAGTATTTACATATAGTACTTTAAATCTTTTAACCACTGCAGGCGGATATAGTGCTGCGAGGGTACTATGGCTGGAATTCCCGACGCGCTGTCAAGGTCCTTGATCAAGTTTTTCCAAAGGTAAATCCTTAGATTTTTTTTAACCATGACAACTGTAAGAAGAGAACTCACTGACCCCACCATTAACTTGCTAACCAACTGTTACGTATCAAATAGTTGAGCGACTATAGTATAGTTTTTCATAGTATAGGGAGTGAACTCTTAATTGGGTCGTTTACTAAACCCGTAACAGGGAATGAAGCAGTGATTGATTTTTGAGAGTTTATCTCCCTTTTCACTGTGTGATTCTTCTTCTTCTTCTCCAATCCTTCACTCTTTAGTTCTTGATTACCATTCTGTACGGAACATCAATGGGATTAGGTAAATGGTAGGAAAAAACAAGTTTAAGTAAGATTCGAACCTGACTCACCTGAGACTGAGACCTCTCCTAGAGTTTACATGTTTTATCTTTCTAATACAGCAATGTAGCTTTATTGTCATTATTATTTTCTTTTTGTTGGAGAAATGGGATGTGTGACATCAATGTTCTTTATGGAAGTATGCATTTTTCTAAAGTACGCAAGTGATATGGGTTATAATGGTTTCGTTTTTTATCATGTAGGATGCTGCTAGTCAACCCTCACTGATCATTGTTTACTTTGGTGGTAATGATTCAATGGGACCTCACTCATCTGGTCTAGGCCCCCATGTCCCTCTTCCTGAATATATTGAAAACATGAGAAAAATTGCTACTCATCTTCAGGTACCGTTTCCGCACAACACATTTTCTTTTATAAATGATGTGTGAATTCGCTCGTGTTGTAGACCGCCACATATAAATTTGAAGTTTAGAACGTCTTCCATCCACAAGTTCAACTAAATCTTAGGAACTAAATGTCTAGGATTATAACTTGGTTGTAGAATTTACATCATGGTACCGATTGTCTGAAAACTGCTACTCGAATTCGCTATAATCAGTTTTCAATGTTTGAATATAGTCAACAAACACATTTATGCTGCCTAGAGTAAAGGTTTATTTAACCATTCTTCTAACCTAATTTAGGAGACATTTTACTCCAATTTCACAAAGTGTATTTATTTATAATAAAAAACAAAGATGTTCTTTTTGGTCATTTTATATATTGAGTTCTTAAATAATCTGATTGTTACAACATCAAATAACAAAAACACATCCAGACACTATCTTCTACAACCTGTTTTATCACAGCAGATTGTCTGATATGAATATTCAATATCACATGATCACTTTCAAAAAGGCTCAGCCTTAACACAAACAAATATGAACAGGGGCTTTCAGACACAACGCGTTTAATTTTCCTCACTTGCCCACCGGTGGACGAGGTCAAACTTGGTGAAAACACTAGGTACTTTGATTAATAATTTTTTCATTCTTAGTTTTCTGTCTTAGTATTTCATCTAAAACAAATGACTTGTCATGCAAATACAGCTCACTTTTTAGTGAACTCGTTAGAACAAATGAGTTATGCCGGACTTATTCAGATGCTTGTGTAGAGCTGTGCAATGAGATGGGAATAAAAGTTATCGATCTTTGGACTGCATTTCAGAAACGAGATAATTGGTTGACTTTCTTTACGTAAGCATTCTTGCCTCTTGTAATCCCTTTCCACTTTTATGTCGTCATCATCATCATCATCATCATCATACTCAGTTAATCCCACCAATAGCAAAGCTAAGGTAGGGTCTGAGGAGGGTAAGATGTAGACAGCCTTACCCCTACCCCATGGGAATAGAGAGGCTGCTTCCAGTGAGACCCTCGGCTCGATAGTGGTTTTGTATCATGCCTTGGACATAAGACACATAACACTTAGCAACCGGGACAAGCCCGATTGGTGCGTATGCCCCTTGTCTTTTGGCTATCAACGCCACCACATGATGCATGATTAACCGTCAGAAGCACGGAAGAAGCAAGAATAAAGCAAGGAGGAAGTTAGTACACTGTACATTATATATTATAGAATGATTTAAATATGAGGTAAAACCCGTTTTTATAGGGTAAATATAAAGTGATAAATATGACAGATCGAGTCAAGTTTGAACAACTGAAAATTAACTTCATAATTATGAAATAAACTTCTTGAATAAATACATGAATTACTCAATCAAAGAGTCACGCGTTTTTACATATAAAGAAAGTAAACGAGAACTCGAAAAATCGGGAAAAAATGTTTTTCTATATCGGGGCTTGAGATGATGAAATATGAGTCCAATTGGGCAAAATCGCCTATTACGTTTTTTTTTAAAGTCTTTTTCTAGCCTGTTTGCCTCTGTCCAGCTGGTCAAAGTATGAGTTGCCGGCTCCCGGATCAGCTGTGTTTAAATCTTAGTTGTGAAGTCTTAAAAACCCTAAAGGTGAAAAATGAGCAGGTCAGGCTGACCCGAAACAACTGTTTTTGCAGGGATGGGGTGCATTTATCAGGTGAGGGCAGCAAGATAGTTGTTGAGGAGATACTAAAGGTGCTAAAAGAAGCAGAATGGAAACCGAGTCTACACTGGAAATCCATGCCCACCGAGTTTTCAGAAGACTCGCCCTATGATTTAGTCTATACTGATGGCAAAACGACCCTAAACCCGTCTGACTGGACTTTCCACAGGGAAATACAGTGGGACTAATAAGATTACATTCATAACCGCTGAACACGCGCATTTGTCTGTAAGTAATGCAATGGAATACTTTCTATTGCAGCAACTGAGATTTGTACCAGTGATCTTTAGTCTAGTTCTTTGATCTTTCTATGCTTATATTACAAGCCTCTAATGCAACATCTACATGTAGCATTGCCCATAAGATTCCTTGTTTACTGCGCACTACTGCAAAACCTTGTACCATATGTTTATGAGGTTTATTATATAACTCATCATCATCATACTCAGTTAATCCCACCTATAGCAAAACTATGGTAGGTTTATTATATAACTGAGTACATTAATTTACTAATTTGATCACTATCTGAGAAGAAAAATAATAATAATATTAATAATAATAATAATAATAATAATAATAAAATAACTAAGTCAAAACAATATGAAAGATGAGGAAAAGGAAAATGGGCAAGTCATGTAAAATTTTGAATGGATGACTGGATGAGACTGATTTATGAGAAGGGTGTTAATAAGGGCTGGGCGAGTTGTGTAACATTGGGTCATAGCGGGATCCCTACTATATTTGTGTTTATGGTGGCTGGTGGTGTGATCACGAGTGACGGTGGAGGTGACAATGGTTGTGGCGCTAGTAGCGAATGGCTGGTGATGGACTGATGGTAATGTGGTCTATGGTAGTATGCATTAGCATACAAGAAACACGTCTTTAGTCACCCCACATGTCTAACCTACCACCACCTCAAACCGCAAATTCACAATCCAAACTAAAGACCAATCACCACGTCGACATAAATCACCGTCTGGTTAAACACTCGCCGTGGATTTACCACACCATCTCCAATCACAAACATGATTTACAAGTCGACTTCAAACACCAAGGGGTTCATAATACTCGTTCTCTCTAGTTTCAAATCTCAAACACATAATCACTATCTACGTTCTATTCTCAAACACGCAACTCACACATAATGTTTTATGTGGTCACAACTTCACCTTACCACCGGAGTGAAATAAAGCAAGGGTTTTAGGCCTTCACTTCGATAAGACCCCAAATTCTAAAAATGAATATATTATATGTAAATGATTTTGACTTTAAATATTGTTGACATTGAGGTTTATGATCTATATTATACATACACGAAGATATTATATGGATCAAAGGATTTAAAACATTTTTTTTTTACGAAAAGAGCCCCATGTGTCATCCACTTTGAGCCTCAAATTTTTTGAGCGATGTTTCCTCCAAACCTAAAGTATTCATGTTTGTATCAACATTATGGTGGCTCGATATCTACGAGGCAATGGTGTTAAAGGACGTAGTTTACATATGCTTAAGTTCATTAACATTGGTGTAAGATGTATTTACATTGGTTTATTTTGTCCCTTAAAATGGTTTTAGTTGAACTTAGGGGTTGTTTGGTATGATCCGTCTTGTTATAAAACATGGATCAAAGCATAAAACCAAAGATTACGAACTTTATTACTGAAAGAAATAAAAGTACAGAAACCCTAAAAACAAACTGATCAAGACTCTTGACCTCTTTACAAACACACCTCTCTACAATCACCCTCACACTCAAGACCAAACCTAACTAAGGAACAGATAGATTCAAGATGAATCTAAACACTAGAAACCCTAATCGAAGATCCTTGTGAGTAAAATACAGAGAAATAAAAAAGAGATAATCAAAAGTGATATCTGAACGATATTGGCAGCTATTTATAGCTGCCAATGTGTGCTTTCTCTATTGATCCGATGGTTAAGAATAAACCACATCAACGGCCAAGATCAAACCGTGTTTGTTGGCACGGATCGCCAACTCAGCAAAGCCTTTGGGCTGGACTTTCTCCTTTTCCTTACTGGGCCGCAACACAGCACCTCTACAACCGCTACTGGACTACTGCTACTGGGCTCTGCTACTGGGCTGCTACAAACTGGACCAGACCAGCAACACATAACCTGCAATTTTCCTTATGCAAAATATTCAAATAAAAAATATAAAACTAAAAATAAAAAATCAACACAATAACAAACCTTTGACCCATAAATTGTAAAATTGTTATTAGACATTATTATTGTATAACACAACTTTTAACACCCCCCCTCAATTTGACAATCCAAATGGGTCAAACATATTTAATTTTTGACATAATTCCTCATGCTTTCCAGATAACAACCCTTTAGTCATTATATCAGCAATCTGATTTTCAGAATCCACCTTAACAGTCTTTATAATACCTTTAGATACCTGATCTCTTAAAAGGAAAAGATCTAGATCAAAATGTTTTGTTCTTTCAAAAAACACAGGATTCTCTGCTATTGCTAAAGCCGAAGAACTATCACAATACAATTCAATAGGTAATACAACCTCTTGACTTAACTCTTCACATACATGAACTAACCAAATAAGCTCACATGTGGTAGCACACATTGATCTAAACTCAGCCTCAGCTGAAGACCTTGAAACAGTTGCCTGTTTCTTGCTTTTCCAAGCAATCAAATTCTTGCCTAAGAACACACAATAACCAGTTATTGATCTTCTGGTTTCAAGGCATTTTGCCCAATCAGAGTCTGAGTATGCTTTAAACATCATACTTCCAGACCTCTCAAACAGTAACCCTTTACCAGGGGACTTTTTCAAGTACCTCAACAGTCTCAAAGCAAGCTTTGAGTGTCCTTCTGTGGCTTATGCATATATTGACTCAAAAAGTGAACTGTATAGGCAATATCAGGCCTTGTGTGAGCTAAGTATATTAATTTACCAACTAACTTTTGATATCCAGTTATATTTGACAAAACCTTTCCATGGGATTTACAATATTGAGTAATAACATGATGTTGTTCTATGGGACAGTTGACAGGCTTACAACCTGTCATTCCATATTCACTAAGAAGTTCTAAACAGTATTTTCTTTGTGATAAACAAAGACCATTTTTTGTTTTTATTACTTCAATTCCAAAAAATACTTAAGCTCACCAAGGTCTTTAATCAGAAATTTAGACTTTAAACACTCTTTAATTTCAATGATTTCATGCACATCATTACCAGTAATCACAATATCATCAACATAAACAAGCATAAACACAACCTTAGACCCCTTAAACCTAAAAAACAGAGAGTAATCACATTTACTTTGGGAAAAACCCAAGTTAGTTAATACTCCAACTAATTTTTCATTCCACATACGTGGAGCCTGCTTTAAACCATACAGAGACTTTTTCAATTTACAGACTCTAGTTTCATCCTTAGAAAAATATCCATCAGGAAGAGCCATATAAACTTCCTCATTTAAATCACCATAAAGAAAAGCATTATTTACATCAAGTTGATACATATTCCAGTTAAACACAACAGCAAGAGCTAAAATGACTCTAACAGTTACAAGTTTTACTACTGGTGAAAAGGTTTCCTCAAAGTCAACACCTTGTTTTTGACTATAACCTTTTGCTACCAACCTAGCTTTATACCTTTCTATTTCACCTGATGACTTGTACTTTATTTTAAACACCCACTTACACCCTACTAGACTTCTACCAGCAGGTAATTCTACAAGTCCCAAGTGTTGTTTCTATTTAATGCTTCAATTTCTTCATTCATAGCTGTTATCCAGTTATTATCTTTAACAGCTTCATTAAAACTTTGAGGTTCATACCCTTTATTTAATGATGTCACAAAGCATTTAGACTCAACAGATAAACTAGCATAGTTAACCACCTTATCTATCCCATATCTAACTTTTCCTCCTAGAACATATTCACTTAAATTCCTTGGTAAGACAGTCTCTCTGGCAGACCTTCTAAGAGTAGTTTGAGTGTGTGATTGTGGCTGTAAATTTCCCTCAGAATTTGGGTTTATTTCATTTACAGGTGTCACACACTCAACCCTATCTGATCTGTGACCACAGTCACTGGGTTGCTCAGATTCTAAGGAATCCTGTTGAGCCAATCCTTCAGGACTGTTATCAACAGATTCAGATTGCTGAGACCCATGTGTCACTGTTCTCTTATTTTGACCACTATCATCATTGGGAAGTTCTGAATTGGTTGGGTGTACATTTTCATAACTATCAAAAAAATTTAAGTTTGTAACATCAAAAAGATTTAATGCAGAACTCTCATTATAAATCTTTTGAAATGTTTCTTTCTTTAAATGGAAAAATAGACTCAAAAAATTTAACATCTCTGGAAAAATAAGTTTCTTTATCATATAAACTAAAAACTTTGTACCCCTTTTTTTCAGTGGAATATCCCAAAAAAACACATTTATCTGATCTACTATTTAGTTTATCAGAATTATCTTAAATGGTACAAAAACATAAGCACCCAAACAATTTTAAGTGGTCTAGGACAGGTTCAAAACCATAAACTACCTCATAAGGAGTCTTGCCATCTAGGACTGAAGAAGGTACCCTATTAATTAGATAAGCAGCAGTTAATACACAGTCAGACCAAAATCTAATTGGAACATTACTTTGAAATAGAAGTGACCTAGCAACATTCAAAAGATGTCTGTGCTTCCTTTCTACTATGCCATTTTGCTGTGGGGTATATGTGCACGAAGTCTGATGTATGATACCTTTAGTTTTACAGAAAGACTCAAATTGATTGTTTGTAAATTCAGTACCATTATCAGACCTAAAACACTTCAGTTTTAGATTTCATTAAACAAACCCACACAGCTCTTGAAAAATCATCCACAATAGTAAGGAAGAACTTGAATCCATCTCTACTACTTATCCTATATGGACCCCACACATCTAGATGGACAACCTCTCCCAATTCAGTAGACTTATGGTCACTTAATGGGAATGGTTCTCTATGTTGCTTAGCTTTAAGACACACTTCACATGGTAGATCATGTTTATCAGACATATTAAGATTTAATTTAGTTTTAAATCTTTTAATTGCCTGATCAGAAGGGTGTCCTAATCTGCCATGCCACAAATCAACATCTACATTAGAACTAAAACACACCTTATTAGTTACATTTGTTAGACCACAGTAGTATAGGCCATCCACCTGACTACCAGTCACCAGGATTCTCTTGGTGATTAAATCCTGTATGTAACATTTGTGTTCATCAAAACCCACAAACAATTTATTGTCCTTTGCAAGTTTATGAACAGAAATAAGGTTTACAGAATATTCAGGTACTACAAACACATCCTGAAGAACAACACCTTTTGCAAGTTTTATGTTACCAATTTTAGTTACCAATGCATCTGTGCCATTGGGATGCTTAACCCTAATATTAAACTCAGTAACATCAATGCAATTTGTTAAATCAGAATCATCTTTGACCATGTGCTGATTAGCACCTGAATCTGTTATCCAACCCTTATTTCTATTTCCCAAACCACTTGCAAAACAAAAAACAGGTTTTAAGTAACTATTAGCACAAAATGGAATAGATATACCACCTGTCACATGACAGCTTTGGTTTCCATCACTAGTGCTATCACCTATCAAACTTAAAGCTTATTAATCTGCTCACTAGTCAAAGATTTAAGAGTAGTATCAGAGTTATCAGATGTGGAAGTCTGATTTGCAACTGCCTTCTTGTTTTGGTTTCCTCTTGGTCTCATCCAAGATGGATAACCAATAACTTCAAAACATTTTTCAGCAGTGTGCCCAATTTTTTGACAATGGGTACACTTAAGGTTTTGATTAGAAACTTTATTAGTCCTTTTAAACTCTAGTTTCCTTAGCAAACAAAGCCATGGACTGAGACTTTTTACCTCCTGTAACAGAGTTCCTGTGTGACTCTTCTCTAGATACTATAGAGAAGGCCTCTTTTACAGTAGGTAAGGTCTCCTTGATTAATAAACTAGTCCTAACAGACTGGTAGACATTATCAAGACCATTAAAAACTGCATTAGCTTAATCATGTTACTAAAATCATTAAAGTCCTTTGCTGCATTGCAGCTACAAGTAGGCAATTGCAAAATTTGATCAAGCTGTCTCCACATCATATTCAACTTATGATAATACTCTGACACAGATAATCCATTTTGACTAAAAGAATTTATTCTTTGATAAAGATCAAAGACAACTGACCCATCTATTTTGTCATATGTCTCCTTCAACTCTGACCAGACCTCACTGGCCAGTTTTGAGAACACATGACCCATATATAGGTCATCACTTATTGAGTTTAAAATCCAGGTAAGAACTATTGAGTTACATCTTTCCCATTGATTTGCCAAAACATCATCAGTTTGAGACTTAACACAAGATTTATCTATAAATCCCCATTTATTTTTAACCTTTAAAGCAAGTTGCAAAGCATTTGACCAGACTGTGTAATTTTCTGTTCCTTTAAGTTTTACTGTAATAATGCTTAGATTAGCAGAATCACTAGGATGCAAGTACAAAGGGTCACTTGCATCTAGTTTGCTAATCAAAGTGACACTACCCTGCCCATCATTCCCAGGATTAGGATCAGATCCATCATCCTTATTATCAGTCATGATGAATCAACAAAGCAACAAACACAAACTTAATCAAGAACAATAAAACACACTTAATCCTAAACAGACGAAGCCGTGTCAGTGGTCCAGATTCCTGGTTCGTCACTCAATGGTGCCAGGACAGGTCTTAACACGGGAGTCTGGCTCTCTATACTCACACACACAACTTTAATCAAACAAGATAAACAGGAATTAAACAGATACACAGATAAGACTCCAAACAAACCAAATAGTTGAGCCAATTCCGGTCCTCCTAACCCGGGCCTTGCTCCTAGACTCAGACAAAAACAATGAATAAAAGAAAGAGAGTGGAACGATCTAACCGGTTGCACAGCTTCCAATCAAGTTCAGGACCTGTAACCTTCACTTAGGGTTACAGATCAAGAACAGAAAACAAAGCCCTCCTTTCCTTTTTGAACAAGATCAGCAACCTTCACTTAGGGTTGCTAATCTCCTCCAAATAGCAAGATTCCAACCTTGGTTGAACCAGTTCACCACAATACCCAAATATATAACACACTTCTTTATTTCTAAACCAGATAACCAAGAAGATCTTGATCTTTGGATGACAACTACCCTAGATCTAAAAGATCCAAGAATCAGGATGCACAGCGGATACAATGAAACCCTAACCCTAAGACCCATCGACCAGAAAATCGTATCAGAGCTCTGATACCATGTTATAAAACATGGATCAAAGCATAAAACCAAAGATTACGAACTTTATTACTGAAAGAAATAAAAGTACAGAAACCCTAAAAAACAAACTGATCAAGACTCTTGACCTCTTTACAAACACACCTCTCTACAATCACCCTCACACTCAAGACCAAACCTAACTAAGGAACAGATAGATTCAAGATGAATCTAAACACTAGAAACCCTAATCGAAGATCCTTGTGAGTAAAATACAGAGAATAAAAAGAGATAATCAAAAGTGATATCTGAACGATATTGGCAGCTATTTATAGCTGCCAATGTGTGCTTTCTCTATTGATCCGATGGTTAAGAATAAACCACATCAACGGCCAAGATCAAACCGTGTTTGTTGGCACGGATCGCCAACTCAGCAAAGCCTTTGGGCTGGACTTTCTCCTTTTCCTTACTGGGCCGCAACACAGCACCTCTACAACCGCTACGCTACGGACTACTGCTACTGGGCTCTGCTACTGGGCTGCTACAAACTGGGACCAGACCAGCAACACAATAACCTGCAATTTTCCTTATGCAAAATATTCAAATAAAAAAATATAAAACTAAAAATAAAAAATCAACACAATAACAAACCTTTGACCCATAAATTGTAAAATTGTTATTAGACATTATTATTGTATAACACAACTTTTAACACGTCTGATACTGATTAAGTGATTAATCATTAAGATGATCTGAATGGCTCAACACTCTTATTAGCTGAATGTTAAAAGCTTAATGGAATCATTCAAAATTTTTAAATTGAAATAAAACACTCTAATACTGAATGATTAAAGGGTTTATTAAAATGCTAACAAACACCCCCCTTACCTATTTAACAAATTGTATAAAAAGAACAAGAGTAGGTGAATTACATCAATGATCAATAACTCATTTTTATTTATTATATTGTATATTATGAATATTTTGAGCATATTTTGTTTTATTTTATGACTCTAAAATACAATATTTTTTAATTTTGAAAGTATATTGTAAGTGAAATTGGTTTTATCTACGTCTCGATATAAATTTTTATTTTAAATCTGAGTAATGTACAAGTGGTCAAAACACAAACGCACATGTCA
>JAUTDX010003716.1:0-29628 GCA_030844895.1 Ambrosia x helenae | reverse complement strand
TTATAAATTGCAGGCTAGCAGGCTAGGGATCACAACTGTTGTATCCACAGATTCGATACGGCATATGATGAGAAGTTTTGTTGATGAAAATCAAAATCCACTCCTATGGTCTTCTACTGAACATGCAGGTGAACTCTAGATCCGGTTGCTATAGCATCATTGGCGTATCTTCATTTTCTTGAAGCATGAAATCCTTTGCAACTATTATTCGTACATCCTAGGTTAAAAAGATACAAGTAAGCAATATTATGTTATTTCATAGTGTTAGACTATCTCCAATGCCAAGGAGGACTCTTAAACCATTTGCCTGCCTAGTCAGCTTCCATATCATATCCTTACACATACTTAAAATCTTTACAAATCCTTAAAAATTCTCAAATTTATCTCTAATTGTAAAAACATTCTTGCATATCCTTAATTTTTCTAAATCTTCACTCATTTTTCTTTAAATTTAATTAAGTAAATTAATAAAATATAGTTAAATAATTAATATAAGTAAATTAGTAATAAAACGAAACAAGATATTAAAAAAAAATATAAAAATATGGAATTTGCATTACACTCAACGGATTTTTTTAAATTACTTTTTGAGTTGGATTTTTTAAAAATTCAAATCATACCTTAAAGTTTACTATATAGTTTACTTTAGAGGGGTGATTATAAACTTTTAGTAATAAAACAAAAGGCCTATCTCTGCTTTAAAGGACATCATCTTCTCCACAACAACAATTCTCTTTAAACTCTCTAAACCTTTCTAAAATAACCGAGCTCTGAAAACAAAAATTATCGTTGAAAAAAAAATCAAAAACTGTTTCTTCAGGATTACTGTTAGCTAAAGATATTCGTATTCCCTATTAATAATGAAAAAAAAAAACTGTTTCTCATTGTTTAAGTTCACCATTAAGAGCCATGCAACAAATCAAACCAAAAAACATGAAATTCAAACAAGACAAAATAACTAACAAAAGAACATCCATTAATAATCTTTACATTGAACATCCTTGGAAGTAGACTATAGAGTGACAACATAAACTCCCAAACCAACTACATGAAACTAAGACCATTACTCGACTATGTTGGTTCAGGCCCACTCAACACACACTCTCTTATGTGAAAGAAACTTGCAAAATAAAGGAATGGAATTATTTTAGAACACTTGCATCTAACTTCATTCAAAACTATTTAAATACACACATGAACATGCATACGTGATACATACTGTCCACGTTTTCTTTGACCCAAACAAAACACTCCTACTAATTTGCCCACTTCTAAAGATTTAATCAACACTAGATTAGTGCATACATAAAACAAGGAAACATTACTAAATCAAACGAACTAATAATATGACGGTTTGCTCCGTTCAATATTTCTTCAAATTTGATGTGGTTCCAACCGATTACCGATTGGCCAAAGAAAATAGTAACCGATAGATAACCCGTTAAGTGGGTAAACCTCAAAGAAAATAGAGAGAACTTGAGACTAATTTTTTCATATTTCATTCATAGTCATAACTAAACAAACAAATGTCATTTATAGGCTTACGGCAATTAACATACACTTAACCCACTACTCCTAATAAAAGGGAAACCACTTAAAAATGAAAAGGAAATTATAGAGTTAACCCTACGCAACTTTGGCATCCTAATGGGCACATATCAAAATTATTTTGAAACCCAACATATGCTATATAGAGTTTAACCCTACGCAACTTTGGCATCCTAATGGCCAACTGATCCCTCCTCGGTGAACCCAGCAACTGATCCCTCCTCGGCCGGTCGTGTATCATTCGCTCTTTTGTTATAATGAGAATGGCACGTGTATAAATTAGCACTTTAAGACACAAAGCCGAAGCCCCAATATATTCCCATATCATAATCACTTGGTTCCACCATTTGTTGCATTTTGCAAGCGAATGCACTCCTTCCTGGTGTCATCAGGAATGAAAAATAGCGAACGCAAGTTTTATGGTTTGAAGTGCAAAACATACACATAAATATGTCAATAACATGCATATCAAAGAAGTGATCCTTCTGTGAAGTTTTTGTAATGAACATAAAGCCATGCGTTACCATCACACAACCCGTGCACCGGTCCGACCCCCGGTTTACGGCCCAACTACCGGTCTATTGCACACGCGGTCCAATACCCTGACCGGACCGGCTTAGGCTCCGGATCCCGTCCGACCGGCCTCCATGCTTCACCTTCACCTTCACTCAAGACTAGAATTATCTTTGCTCCTCCCTTGACCGTTTGTAAAGACAAGAATAAATGCTTCACCTTCACCTTATTTAAAAAACCGCCTTCACCTTGTTTAAAGACACCTTCACCTTGTGTAAATTAAAGGCTCGTGGTGTAGATTCGAAAGCCCATTTTCTGCTACCAAAACCCATCTCCATTACCATCCTCAAACCAAACCAAATCCTCTCATATGGACTCCCCCAACTCGAGTGAAACCTTACTTCCCCATACCGATTCAAGCTTTCTTGCCAATCTCTGGCTCCGAATGTTAGTTGTGTGGGCACACACAACTATCTTTTTCGCGGTTGATAATAATTTTTTATCGTGCCTACTAGTTACAACATATACACATATGTTTTTTGTACGCGGAGACAACAATGATTATTCTACATTCATTAGTATACTCGGTATTGTACTTGGCATAGTGGCAATGTGCGTCTTCACTTACGCGCTTCAAGCTATCAAGATATGAAGATTGGACCTGGTCAGACTCGTAGACATGAAGCAGGCAAGCCTATTGCCACTATGCCAAGTACAATACTGAGTATACTCATGAATGTAGAATAATCATTGTTGTCTCCGCGTACAAAAAACATATATGTATATGCTGTAACTAGTAGGCACGATAAAAAATTATTATCAACCGCGAAAAAGATAGTTGTGTGTGCCCACACAACTAACATTCGGAGCCAGAGATGGCAAGAAAAGCTTGAATCGGGTATGGGGAAGTAAGAGTTTCACTCGAGTTGGGGAGTCCATATGAGAGGATTTGGTTTGGTTTGAGGATGGTAATGGAGATGGGTTTTGGTAGCAGAAAATGGGCTTTCGAATCTACACCACGAGCCTTTAATTTACACAAGGTGAAGGTGTCTTTAAACAAGGTGAAGGCTGTGTTTTTAAATAAGGTGAAGGTGAAGCATTTATTCTTGTCTTTACAAACGGTCAAGGGAGGAGCAAAGATATTCTAGTCTTGAGTGAAGGTGAAGGTGAAGCATGGAGGCCGGTCGGACCGGGATCCGAGCCTAAGCCGGTCCGGGTCAGGGTATTGGACCGCCGGTGTGCAATAGACGGTAGTTGGGACCGGTAAACCGGGGGTCGGACCGGTGCACGGGTTGTGTAATGGTAACGCATGGCTTTATGTTCATTACAAAACTTCATAGAAGGATCACTTCTTTGATATGCATGTTATTGACATATTTATGTGTATGTTTTGCACTTCAAACCATAAAACTTGCGTTCGCTATTTTCATTCCTGATGACACTCAGGAAGGAGTGCATTCGCTTGCAAAATGCAACAAATCGTGGAACCAAGTGATTATGATATGGGAATATATTGGGGCTTCGGCTTTGTGTCTTAAAGTGCTTAATTTATACACGTGTCATTCTCATTATAACAAAAGAGCGAATGATACACGACGGCCGAGGAGGGATCAGTTGCTGGGTTCACCGAGAGGGATCAGTTGGCCATTAGGATGCCAAAGTTGCGTAGGGTTAACTCTATATAGCATATGTTGGGTTTCAAAATAATTTTGATATGTGCCCATTAGGATGCCAAGTTGCGTAGGGTTAACTCTATAATTTCCTTTTCATTTTTAAGTGTTTCCCTTTTATTAGGAGTAGTGGGTTAAGTGGTATGTTAATTGCCGTAAGCCTATAAATGACATTTGTTTGTTTTATTTATGACTATGAATGAAATATGAAAAATTAGTCTCAAGTTCTCTCTATTTTCTTTGTGGTTTACCCACTTAACGGGTTATCTATCGGTTATATTTCTTTGGCCAATCGGTAATCGGTTGGAACCACATCAAATTTGAAGAAATATTGAACGGGTCAAACCGTCATATTATTAGTTCGTTTGATTTAGTAATGTTTCCTTGTTTTTATGTATGCACTAATCTAGTGTTGATTAAGTCTTTAGAAGTGGTGCAAATTAGTAGGAGTGTTTTGTTTGGGTCAAGAAAACGTGGACAGTATGTATCACGTATGCATGTTCATGTGTGTATTTAAATAGTTTTGAATGAAGTTAGATGCAAGTGTTCTAAAATAATTCCATTCCTTTATTTTGCAAGTTTCTTTCACATAAGAGAGTGTGTGTTGAGTGGGCCTGAACCAACATAGTTGAGTAATGGTTTAGTTTCATGTAGTTGGTTTGGAGGTTTATGTTGTCACTCTATAGTCTACTTCCAAGGATGTTCAATGTAAAGATTATTAATGGATGTTCTTTTGTTAGTTATTTTTTCTTGTTTGAATTTCATGTTTTTTGGTTTGATTTGTTGCATGGCTCTTAATGGTGAACTTAAACAATGAGAAACAGTTTTTTTTTTTCATTATTAATAGGGAATATGAATATCTTTAGTTAACAGTATTCCTGAAGAAACAGTTTTTGATTTTTTTTTCAACGATAATTTTTGTTTTCAGAGCTCGGTTGTTTTAGAAAGGTTTAGAGAGTTTTAAAGAGAATTATTATAGTGGAAAAGATGATGTCCTTTAAAGCAGAGATAGGCCTTTTGTTTTATTACTAAAAGTTTATAATCACCCCTCTAAAGTAAACTATATAGTAAACTTTAAGGTATGATTTGAATTTTTTAAAGAATCCAACTCAAAAAAGTAATTTAAAAAAATCCGTTGTGTGTAATGCAAATTCCATATTTTTATATTTTTTTAATATCTTGTTTCGTTTTATTACTAATTTACTTATATTAATTATTTAACTATATTTTATTAATTTACTTAATTACATTTAAAGAAAAATGAGTGAAGATTTAGAAAATGTAAGGATATGTAAGAATGTTTTTACGATTAGTGATAAAATTGAGAATTTTTAAGGATTTGTAAAGATTTTAAGTATTTGTGAGGATATGATATGGAAGCTGACTAGGCAGGCAAATGCGTTTAAGAGTCTCCTTAGCATTGGAGATAGTCTAACACTATGAAATAACATAATATTGCTTACTTGTATCTTTTTAACCTAGGATGTACGTATAATAGTTGCAAAGGATTTCATGCTTCAAGAAAATGAAGATACGCCAATGATGCTATAGCAACATGGTTGAAGCATCCTGGTTTTACCCACGATACCCGGGTTCGACTCTCAACTAGCCTCACGCCGGCAACTCACATGCCATCCCCTTGCGTGGGGCTGGTCTCTGTGGGGTTTTTCCAGTCCGATACCAGCGTAAGCCCGGTTAAGATAACATAGTCTGGCCGAAGTGGGGTAGTGAGCTCCCCGGAAGGAAGGTACGATTAAACAATGCTAAAGTTGAAATTCGACGTAAAAAATGAAGATATGGTACAAGAAATTTAAAGTTTCAAGAAAAAATTTTTTGGTCAAAAGGGTTTTAAAAGGAGATTCCGATCAAGAGCCAATAGCAGCGGGGTTAAATACTATGTACAACTTCACAAGTCTTTGAGGATAAAGGCGTGTGATTATTGTGGCTTTTTTGATACCATAGTTAAAGTGTAGTTAAGTTGATACATTATTTTTTCATAGTTATACACAATTAGATATAATATTAGTTTATTTGAATTTACTAATAAGATATAGTTGTTTCCTGTGAGGTGACATTAAAATAAGTTAAAATCAAATATTTTGTTACCCACAATGTATGTGAGATACGAATTTGTGCTTCACTAATAACCGGTAAAAAGGAGAGTTGGTTGGTCTTGTTGATACAAAGAATGTAACACAACGTGGTCTTTTGGTCTTGTAGTACGTATATACGAGCGGAGGCACTAGAAGTTTTACATGAAGATCATACATTACTGCTTAGATTGCACATCAAAAGATCAAGCAACAATTTATTGAATTAAAAATGATCAGCAACTTTCACATAAGATCGACATTTTCACTTAAAAAACGCGTACTAAAATCAGGGTGAGTGTTAAGCGTTATACACGTTGCACTCTTTTTTCCTTCCTCAAGTTTTGTCTCACCGGGTTTTCTTAATAAGGTTGTTACCATTAGGGTTGTACACGAGCTGAGTCGAGCCGAGCCAGGCTAAGCTCGAGCTCGAGATCGAACTTAAACGAGCCAGCTTGGCTCGGCTCGTTTTTCTCGTCGAGCTGAAAAGCCGAGCTCGAGCTCGACTCGTAAATGTTCGAGCCGAGCTCGAGCTGGCTCGAGCCAGCTCGTTATTTTTTGTTAGTTTTTTTACAAAAATTTATAAAACAATAAACAAAAATAATAAAATAAGATTACAAATATACATGTATATTTTTTAGTTTTCTAATATTTTAAAGAATGGAAAACATACTAAAAGTATTATATGTATAATTTGTGTTTTTTTCTATTAATTTTCATATTTCATTGATTAATTAAACTTAAAATGTTAACACTTCGATCAATGTACTCTTACATATTTTTAATTTAAACATTTAAAAATAAAATTAATACATATAATTAAAATAATTCGAGCCAGCTCACGAGCCGAGACAGGCCTAGCTCGAGCTCATTTACAATCAAGCCAAGCTAAGCCCAGCCCAGCCCAGCCGAGCTGGCTCATTTTTTACGAGCCGAGCATTTTCGAGCGAGCCACAAGTTACGAGCTTTGTCTACATCCCTAGTTACAATGAGCCAACATAATTGATCCATAAGTATTAGGAGGGAAAATCCGACTCGCATGAATCTTTGATGTTGAGGTAAAGAAAAGTTAAAAAAAGTGAAGCATGGGTCCTCTTTTTGGAGACAAAGGGTTTGCTTGTATTATAAGGGTGAATCATAGCCGTTGATACCATAAATCTTTATTGTACTTTTCTTCAAACTAGGGTTTTTGTAAACCCGCCGCAAAGCGGCGGGGCACGTTTGTTGTGCAGAAGTGTTTAGTAGCACTATGGGCAACGATTTTCCTGCATTCTTTCCCATAATTGTGGACGGTTTCTTGAACATAAAAGATAATATTAAGTGACTGTTATTGTCGCGTGGGCTTCAAAAAAATACTCGCGGCTAAAAGCTAAAAGTTTGGTGGTGTCGTAGTAAGCCCGCGCTTCGCGGCGGGCAGTGACTTTTTCGCATTTCCTCGAGCAAGATGTGTCGGTAATTTGGTTGGTATCATTTTGGTTCGTTATGTGTATGAAATTTGATCAGTATCTTGGTTTGTTAAGGTATTATTATAGCGCAGGCATCAAGTACAACACCAATAACAATAAGAAGCCGTAAAAATAAAGTCAGTGTAGCTAGTGTAAGTTGGTAAAAAAAATGATGACTTATAGATGTTAAAAAAATGTATGATAATTAAAAGTTATGAGGTTAAAATGTAAATTTATGTAAAGCAAAGGATGTATTGAAAAAAAATCTTTCTTAGCAATGGACAAATTGTAGGCTGATAGGAAATAAAAAAGTGTAAAATAGTAGTCCACTGCTTTATGAAGCAGCGCAACTTAGCGTGGCCGGGCGCACGATTTCTATTCATCACTATTTTAAAGTGTCATTGAATTAATATTATAGATAATTGCTTGTATGATAAGAGTATAACTTCTTCCATTATATATTCATATTGTCTCTTTCTCTCTATGTTCCTACTATCCTTATCCTTATTCTTATGTTTATATACTTCATATATTTGGTTGCTAGGCCATTGTTTTAAAATATTATTATACTTCATATATTTGTTTGCTAGGTCATTATTTTATAGCATTGTTAAGGTTTTGTTAAACAAGTTATACCAAAGAAAGCCAGAATAAATGACTTGGTGCAGGCAGAATATATTTTTATAATTTCGGTAAAAAATATATTATTAGAATTTTATAAAACACAATATTTTAAAAAACTAAATACATATTTACATGAAACAATTTAGTTCCTCATCGTGGATACCAAGTCTGGTAAGAAGGGATTTCGTTGCACGCTATCTTTCTACTCAATCATGCTCAACAGTCAACACAATAGTTAGGATTTTATATTTCCTCGTGTATTTTTTTTTTTCATCAACCATAGTGATACACTGAGCAAGTTTGTAATTTACTTTTGGTAGGAATTGATTTACATACTTGTTAATAAATTTATATTAAAACTTTTACTAGAATACAAAAGTGAACGTAAAATTTACAAATTTTAAAAATAGAAAACAAAAAAAAAGACGCTCATTCAACCGTTTTAACTTTATAAAACTATTAGATTTGTAAATTTTAAAATTTTACAAAATTAGAACTTTATAAATATTTATATTACATATTTGTTAATAAATTTATAGTATTACAAAGTTTTAGAATATATAAATATTTTTGAGTTAATAGCCATTTTCGTCCCTGAGGTTTGGGCCAGTTTGCCACTCGAGTACAAAAGTTTATTTTTTTGCAATTCCTTCCCTGAGGTTTGGATTTGGTTGCCAAATTCGTCCTTTTCACTAACCCAGTTAAAAAAAGTCGTTAGTGTCAGGAGCAGGGTTGTCTTTTTGCCACTTTAATGAAGGACAATTTTGTCATTTGATACCCTATAATTATTTTAATTAAAAAAGAAAACCATCAGTCTTCCCTTACCCCCCCCACCCCCCTCTCTCTCTCTCTCTCTCACACACACACACACAACTCTCTCTCTCTCCACAACCAGATCTGAACCAGAAACCACCGTCGGCCACCACCATCAACAACCACGATAATCACCATCGTCTTCGTCTTCCCTCTGCACTGTTAGCTATGTTAACAGAATTAGAAAACAGAGAGGAGATTCAATCAATCATAGCTGATTATTCTCATTAATCGATCTATCTTTTATAGACATACAACTTCCGCCAATACTAACTAACACTAACCAACTTTCAAACTTTCTAACTATTGACACTAACAGCCCTTATTCTTCTGAATATTACATTTAAGTCCCTATTGTCACTTTACTTGTAACATATCTTCCCTCCACAAAAATGATTCTTGTCCTCAAGAATCAAAAGTGGGAAATCTGAGCTTGAAATCTTCTTCAAACTCCCAAGTCGCCTCTGAAACAGGTAGATCCTTCCAATGTATGAGTAATTGCTGAGCAAATCGATTGCCCCTTCTAACCAACCTCTTATCAATGACAGCTCGTGGTTGCAGGTGGAATCTTGGACCAATTGGAGAGACAGAACAGGGGAATGCTTCCATGAGCTTGTTTCAACAGAGAAACATGAAAAACATTATGAATTTGGGCATCTTCAGGTAAGTCCAGTTTATAAGCAACCTGCCCTATTTTTTCAACAATCAGAAATGGCCCAAAATACTTAGGACCCAGCTTCGAGTATTTTTGCCTTCTTAAAGTAGACTGCACAAAAGGCCTCAACTTTAGATATACCCAATCACCCACTGCAAAACTTCTGTCACTTCTATTGTTATCAGCATACTGTTTCATTCTGTTTCTGGACTGTACTAGTGCTTCCTTAAGACAATCATGGCTTCCCTCTCAGTGTGTATTTCCTCCACAGCAGCATTTTGTGTATCATTAGGAATAAAAGGAATATGGGTAGGAGGTGGAAAGCCATAGAGGGCTTCAAAAGGAGTAGACTTTATGGCACTATGGTAGGTGGTGTTGTACCACCATTCTGCCAAGCTAAGCCACTTAATCCACTGAGAAGGTGAATGCATACACATACACCTCAAGTAGGACTCCAAGCAGCGATTAAGAACCTCTGTCTGTCCATCACTTTGTGGATGATAGGCAGTGGAGTAGGATAATTGCACACCCTGAAGTCTCATGAATTCTTTCCAAAAAAGAGCTCATGAAGAGTGGGTCTCTATTAGAAACAATATTCATTGGGCAGCCATGAAGTTTAAAAATGGTGTCTAAGAATACTTGAGCAACTTGAGGGGCAGTGAAAGGGTGAGAGAGAGGAATAAAATGGGCATATTTTGTTAGTCTGTCCACTACCACTAGGATAGTGTCTTTGCCCTGAACTTTAGGTAAGCCAGAAATGAAGTCCATTGATAGGTCAGTGAAAACATGTTCAGGGATAGGGAGGGTTGAAGCAGTCCTGGATTGGCAACAGGTTCATACTTTGCTTGTTGACACTCTTGACACTCTTTAACATAAGTAAACACCTCTTTATAACAGCCCTTCCAATAGCAAAAACTAGTAAGTCTCTTCAAAGTAGGAACAAAGCCAGAGTGACCACCAGTAGGAGAGCTGTGAAATAACTGAAGAATATCTTTCTTTAAGGCTTCATCACTGCCAACCCATATTTTACCTTTTCGTTTCAGTAAGTGACCATCCCAAGACACATTAGGAATAACCTCACCCTGATGAATTCTTTCCATGATTCCCTGAATATGAGGATCCCCTGCCCATGACTGCTTAATCCTCTCTAATAAAAGAGGATTCAGGGAACTCATAGCCATTTCAAATAGGGCCATATCAGGAATTCTTGATAAACCATCAGCAACCAAATTCTCAGCCCCTTGTTTATAAGTAATCTCATAAGTGTACCCCATTAACTTTGCTAGCCATGTTTGTTGGAGGGGGGTGGTTATCTTTTGGGTAAGTAGGAATTTCAGGCTCTTATGATCAGTTTTAATCACAAATTTCTTGGCTATCAAATAATGATGCCATTGTTTGACAGCCATCAAAATGGCCAAAAGTTCTTTCTCATAGACTGATAGTGACTGTTGCCTTAGTGAAAGAGCCTTACTAACATAGGCTAAAGGGTGCCCTTCTTGCATAAGAACAGCCCCCATACCTTTGGATGAGGCATCAGTCTCAATAACAAACATTTTCTTAAAATCTGGCAAAGCCAAGACAGGAGCAGTGGTCAAAGCCACTTTCAATCTGTCAAATGACAGTTGTGCCCCTTCATTCCAAACAAAACTGTCCTTCTTTAAAAGTTCAGTCATTGGCTTTGCTATTTCCCCAAATCCTTTTATAAACCTTCTATAATAGCCAGCAAGTCCCAAAAAACCCCTTAATTGTTTTTGATTCAGAGGTACAGGCCATTCTTTTATAGCTACTATTTTCTGAGGATCTGTTTGTACCCCTGCCCCAGAAATAATGTGGCCTAAATATTCAACTGACCCACCCCCAAATGAGCATTTAGACTTTTTGGCAAATAGAGTATGTTTCCTTAGTAAGGATAATACCTGTTCCAAGTCTGCAATATGCTGAGTCATATTAGGGCTATAGACAAGAATGTTATCAAAGAAAACCAAGGTAGTCTTCCTCATCAGCTCAGCAAAAGTGTTGTTCATCAATGCTTGGAAAGTTGCAGGAGCATTGGTAAGCCCAAAGGGCATTACCACAAACTCAAAAAGCCCCTGATGAGTCCTGAAGGCTGTCTTATGGACATCAGCCTCTTCCATTCTCACTTGATGGTATCCAGCCCTGAGATCTAACTTAGAGAAGACAGTAGCCCCCCCAAGTTCATCTAGTAACTCTTCAATTAGTGGTATAGGAAACCTGTCCTTGATTGTAGCATCATTCAATTTCCTATAATCCACACAAAATCGCCATGTTCCATCTTTCTTTTTCACCAGAACCACAGGAGATGCAAATGCACTCTTACTAGCCCTTACAACCCCAGATTCCACTAATTCTTTTGTTAACTTTTCCAAAACATCTTTCTGGCCAGCTGGATATCTGTATGCTCTCTGATTGATGGTGACATTCTCATCCTTCAATCTTATTCTGTGGTCACAATCTCTCTTGGGTGGTAAGGCAGTTGGAATTGCAAACACATCTTCATACTCATCTAATAACTGCTGTAATGCCTTATTCTCACTTGTGTTACCAATCTTTGTGTCATGCTGATAGGTGTCAGCAGTAGATGTTTGCAAGCTAAACATCTGTGCAGACACTATCTCATCTGACCCACTTAACAAACTGTCCATTTTCTCTGAAGAACATAAGGTCACTTTATTGTTCTCGAACCCTTTCAGTTCCACCCATTTGTCATGAATTTTGAACTTCATGGTTAACTTCTTGAAGTTCCAAAGAATATCATCCAAAGTTTGTAACCACTGCACCCCAAGAACCATGTCATAATTGGTAAGTGGTACCAAAATGACATCAGCAGTAAACCAAGTACCCTGCATCATCCATTTAAAATTTCTACATATTTTGGTGCATTTTAACTTGTTACCATCAGCAACAGTAACTGACATTTCAGGAATCTGTTCAATTGGACATTGAATCTTATGAGCCAAACTTTCTTTTAAGAAATTGTGAGTGGAACCAGAATCATTTAAGATGTGTAGTGTTTTAGTGCCAATAGACCCTTGCACTCTCATGGTTGAGTATGATGGAACACCCATCATAGCATGCAATGAGATCTTTGGTTCCAATTCTTGAATGTTCTGATGTATGAACTCAGACACATCCATTTCTTGTTCGTCATTTACTTCTTCCTCACCACACAACTCAATAGAAAACAGCTGCTTATTCTTACAAACATGACCAGGGGTATATTTTTCTGTACAGCCAAAACACTCCCCCTTAGACCTTTTGTCCTCAATCTCTTTTTGAGATAAAGTCCATTTTCTTGCACTGACTGGTTTAGGGCTTGGTAACAGGGATAATTTGTTGGTGTTTGCCATGGTATATGGCTTATTATTATTATTATTATGATTATTAGAATAACTGGTTCTAGATGTCTTAGGTGCTGAGGTTTGGATGGCACTTATGGCTTCATCTTGCATCCTTGCAAGAAGATAAGCTTCTGGCAAATCCTTTGGTCTGAACAGTCTTACTTGGTACCCAATTTCAGGCTTTAGGGCTCTCAAGTACAAGCTAACTACATACTCATCACATATAGTAACTTTTGTCAAAGCCATATCAAATTCTTGATTCAACTTTTCTAAGGACCCAGTCTGCCTTATTGCAGCCAGAGCCCCCATGGCATCCTGGTTAATCATCAACCCAAATCTCGCAACAATGGCCCTTTTGTAATCAGACCAACTCATACCTTCAATGGTTCCCCCCTCTAGATTGAACAAAAGATTGATGCCACAATAGAGCCCCCTCTTCTAAATGAACCACTGCATGTCTAACCTTTAATGA
The DNA here is from genome assembly GCA_030844895.1 of Ambrosia x helenae. Classification (NCBI taxonomy): domain Eukaryota; kingdom Viridiplantae; phylum Streptophyta; class Magnoliopsida; order Asterales; family Asteraceae; genus Ambrosia; species Ambrosia x helenae. The sequence continues at coordinate 16,439 of JAUTDX010003716.1, read as the reverse complement.
CTCAGGGGTAGAGTCAATCACAAAAAAATGTTCAGCCCTACACAGCCATCCTTCAACATTATCCCCCTTGAACTTAGGGAAATCAATCTTTGTTAGGCGACTATTATGTGAAGTATGAATCATTCCATTATTATTGTTATTGGAATGAAACATATTATTATTATTATCATTATGATTGTTGGTACTGTTATTGTTATTGTTATTATCATTATGGCTATTATTATTATTGCCCAAAGATTGCATAGTGTGTAGGATCTCATTCATCTGTGCTTCCATCTGTGTTTTAATGGCAGCCAGATTCTCAGCATTTTTAAGAGCAAAACTCTTTAATCCTTCGATTTCAGCTAAATTCTTGCCAGCAGCAGTTTCTAATCTCATCAAGGTATTATCATGATCTTGCAGCTTTTGTTCCACATTTTGATTACGAGTTGTTGTCATGATGACAGAAAAATCAATTGAAGCTCAAGATTGTAAGGAGTTAACTGATCACGAATTGATCAATCAACAGATTAGTCTGATCAACAACGATCAAACTACGTTTGAATTGAAAGAACAGAGTGATAGCAGAATTAACTGATCACAAATTGATCAATTAATGGATTGATTTAATCAAGAAAGATTAAATCAGCGTTTGAATCAAACAGAACAGAAAAATGTATGGATTAATCGAAAAGAAATGAAGAGCTGAGATGAAATGAAAGAAGAATGGAATGAGAATAGGATATTAACGACGGAGTTGAGTGGAGAAGATGATCGGAATAAGTGGTGGTTGACGGTGGTTGATGGTAGTTATGGTAGTTAAGGACGGTTAAAAGGTAGTTATGGTAATCGGAGGCCGAGGAACGGTTGCTCTGATACCAAATTGTTAGCTATGTTAACAGAATTAGAAAACAGAGAGGAGATTCAATCAATCATAGCTGATTATTCTCATTAATCGATCTATCTTTTATAGACATGCAACTTCCTGCCAATACTAACTAACACTAACCAACTTTCAAACTTTCTAACTATTGACACTAACAGCCCTTATTCTTCTGAATATTACATTTAAGTCCCTATTGTCACTTTACTTGTAACAGCACCCCTCTGCATCGTCTTCCTTCAGCACCACCCCCGTCTCCCACCCTCTGCACCGTCTCCCACCTTCAACAACCCATCGTTCAGCACCCCTACCATCAGATCCACCCCCCTCCGCCCCCTACCCACCACGTTCAGATCCACCCACCCCTTCATGATTTATTGTGCTTAAAAACATAATAATAATAATCAAAAGTGGTAAAGCCCAATAGAATCTGTACCCTAAATCTAAACCTATAAAAGACACTCTTTTCCATTTTCTTCAAATCAGTGTCTTCATCTCCAGCTTTTGTTGTTAAAAAGGATCTGACAAAGGCTGAGAAACTGGTTTATATTCGAGATTTAAGAAATTTTGTTCAGGAAACTATGAAAAAGAATGAAGCAGCAAATCTGGGTAATGATAAAAATGTTATGAGCACATCGTCTCCGGGTCTGGCTTTATCGGAATCGGCTTCTAATTTTGATCTTGAATCGTTTTCGGGGTCAAGTTTGAATGTTATTGATTCTGGGTTGAAAACCTCTGAGGTGAGGTTAAATGTTCATGATATGGATGAAGGTTTGAATGTTGTTGGGTTTGTTGTTCATGAATCGGTTGAAGATTTTAAGATTAAGGTGCAAGAAAATAAAAAGATGATAAAAGAGAGAGAGATAGTGAATGAAAGAGACAGAGAGATATATAGAGAGAGAGAGTGAAAGAGATAGAGAGAGAGAGAGAGAGTGAAAGAGAGAGAGAGAGTGAATGAAAGAGACAGAGAGATATAGGGGTGGGGGTGGGGTAAGATTTTTTATTAAAATTTTAAATCATAGGTAAAAAGACAAAAATACCCCTGACACTAACGACCTTTTTTAACTGGGTTAGTGAAAAGGACGAATTTGACAACAAAATCCAAACCTCAGGAAAGGAATTGCAAAAAAATAAACTTTTGTACTGGAGTGGCAAACTGGCCCAAACCTCAAGGACGAAAATGGTTATTAACTCAATATTTTTATTTTGTACCCTAAAGAAAAAGCTATAAAGGTATAGCCATGGTCCCATGAATGAATAGTTAGAAAAATAAGAAATAGAAAAAAATTAATAAAATAAAGGAGTCACATGTTGAGTAAATTTTAGTTGCTAAGTTGTTAAAGTTACAGACCCATCCCATTTGTTTGCTTTTAGACTCTCCGGAGTGGGGGCGGGAGAGGGGCGGGAAGGGGGAGGAACACCGCGGCAGAGGGGCGTGGAAGGGAGCGGGAGAGGGGGCGGGGGGTTTTCACCGGCGTGGGGGGAGAGTTGTGCCACGTGTCAAGCTGTTATTGGGGCATGCATCTTTTTCAATTTTTTTTTATAATTTAAACACAATATAATATTATTTCCTTCCCCTCTCTTCCCCCCTTCCACTCCCCACAATTATTTTCCCCCTCACAAGGGTCCCACAAGTGCCACATGACGCTTCATCCCCCTCTTTCCCACCACCACTCCTTATAGTCTTAATAAAATGAAATTCAGTCCCTTCAATTAATAAATTAGAAAAGACGTCCCACATCGGAACTGGATGACAAATAGAGTTGGTTTATTAAGTTTGTTACATTTTGAGCCGTTGTGTTCGTGAGAAGGAGAGATGGTTGGCATCTCCCCTGATAGGGACGGGAACAGCTTTCGAGTTTACCTGTTACTACACATCCGGTTAAGGCTTTCCCACCTCGGTGGATCTATAACCCAATTTTTTTATATAACGAATTATGAGTTTTAGTCTAACTAACTCGGCGGGTTCAGCCAGTTTAGGATTAGTACAATTGTTCATGGTTTATGATTTGAAAACATGATTTCTCGTGTTTGTAAATCTTGGTGGCTTGGTCACTGCTGAAATTTATGATCAGGTTTAGCCAATTTAGGATTTATACGATTTGGTGCCTTGGTTTAATAATGCGCCTGATGCGCGATGCAGTAATGAAAACAGTCATTAGAGTTTTATGCGTGTGATGCGGCCTTACGTAGTTGACCATTTTTTGAACAAATTAGACCATCGATTACAATGGGTTTAACTTTTCCCACCCTGATCCAACAAATGTGGCCATCTATTAGGCAATGTAAGAATATCTTCATACCGAAAACCTTTATAGATAAATACCAAACGTCTTGCATACACGATATGTGAGGGAGAGGGGACGAGGCATGAGAGCGTCTCGTGCCTTTTAAAAACAAGCTTGGTGCATGATGAAGTTCTATTTTAAATGACAGCAGAAGTAATAAGAAGTTATGCCATATATTTTGTATTTGCAAGTAAAAGGTGTGCATTAGTACTTGTTTAAAATGCAACTTTCTATTTAACATCTTAGTTACATATAAAATACATTTTCGGCTCTACAGCTAACTACCATAACTGTATACAGCGTTTTACATACGATGCCCGTATGCAACAGCTTCCGGCCGACTCTAGCATCCACGGACATAAAACTGTCAAAAACAAAAATAAACACAATGTCGTTACAAAAGTTACCTGAACTTTAAACCAAAACAAACTGAGGGCTGTATGCATTGAAAATGAACTTTGGGACGTTCAAACCATTTGACATGTTCCCTTCGGCTACTTGATAAATTTGACCCGTTTGACATATAAGACAACCCATTTACACAAGTAAATAGTGCTGAACATAAAGTTTTCAAGGCAGTTGGAACTTACTTTTGGGACCATGTGCTTAGCAATGCAACCCCTTTATAGGTTCTCAGTGATTCTGGCCCGTTAGTTGGTATGCTAAGTTTGAGACCCGGTTGGGGCTGGTTTGGCATTGACAAGAGGCCGCAGAGCCTTCACAACAATTGTCATATTTGGCCGAAAATCAGCCTCGTATTGGATACAAAGTGCAGCAACTGCTGCCAACTGTATGTAAGAAGATAACAAACAACAGTTTAGTGTCTATAGTGGATAAGGCAATTTTGACCCGCTTTACTTATGTGTCGGTCGGTCAGTTTGGGTTATGTTTTATCTAAACAGGTCGAATAACAAAATAGATAAAAGGGAACAAGTTTATTCAAAGATTAAGTTTATTGTTGTAATAATAATATCTTGAAATCACAATTACCCTACATGCACGGGTAGCAATTCTTGACACCATCCAAAACAGGAAACACAAATAGTCATTTTGGGTTGTCATATTTACTTGAGGAAATAAACAGACCATGTTCGGGTTGATCCGTATAATTAAGCATGTGTACAACAACAACAACAACCGTGCCCAGGAAAATCCCACAAATAACGACGTTATTAGTAGGGTCTGGGGAGGGTAAGATGTAGGCAAACCTTACCCCTATCTTTAGAGATAGAGAGGCTGCTTCCAGAGAGACCCCCAGCTCGAATAACAAACGCACACTATATATTTATGAATAATTAGGCAAACACAAAAACACTAAAAAAGTAGTGAAAGCATAACATAATATAACATATATATATATACACACATATGCATAGAGACCATCCCTAAGCCGGCCAAAAAGACATTTTCTCCTAATTCCTAGAAATCTTGAAGCATAACATAATATAACATATATATATATACACACATATGCATAGAGACCATCCCTAATTCCTTATAATTAAGCATGTGTAATAGTTGATAATATAATAATTTAAGAGAGAGTAACATAAAGCAAACCTTAGCAACTGCCTTCGGGGGATAATCATTGTTTAACTTTGGATCAACACATTGCTTAACTTTATCTTCACTTAATCTTGGGGTTGCCTGTAACAACCACACCAAATCGAACCGGATTGCTTTAATAAAAAAGTTTAGATTATTTTTATGATAATATAGTGTTTTTTAGTTACATTTAACTAACATATTACTTATCCAAAAAATACAAAGAAATATTGAAGCTTAATTGTGGCCAGGCCCAACCCAACCCAAGCCATATTATAATTGCATGTTATGGCATCCAACCCACCGTTTTGCAACTACAGTAGTAAAAAAGGATATTGCAACTTGTATGAGACGTCACACATAAAGATGTAACAAGTTGCGACTTTGATGTAAGCAAGAGGATATTAAAAGGATTACTAGTAGCAAGACACACCCAAGTAACAAGACTTTGTTCTCCTTTGGGCAATGTATGATCCACTGGTTTCCTTCCGGTCAAAAGTTCTAGAAGAACAACCCCTAAACTGTAAACATCACTCTTCTGGCTTACTTGCCCTGTCATCGCGTACCTATATCAAAACCAATGAATCATTTTTTTTGAATTAAAAAAAAAAAACGTTATACACTAGTTGAACCAGTAATCGTAAGTAGCGCATTAATTATTAATTATTCATAGAATGAATGACATTTTGAGTTGGGAGCAACCCCCCTGTCCCGTTCCAACCCTTTCTAAGACCCGTTCAAATATAAACCTATGTGACCCGTGACCCAACCCACCCAACGCATAGGGTGTAAACAAGCAGACCCTATGCTCGCCTAAGCTCAAGCTCAAGCTCGAGCTCGTTTAAAATAGGCTCGTTAGCCTTCTTAAGCTCCTTTATTATGTAATTACATATTTTAATATATAGAATATAAAAATTATTATAAGAGTCATTAGCCTCTAGGGAAATGATAGCAAGACTCACTCTGGAGCATGGTAACCAAATGTTCCCAAAACTCTTGTTGAATGCAAGTGAGCTGCAGTGTCCGAAGGATTGCTCAAGGTGAAATCAGCTATTTTCGACTGAAAATCATTGAACAGTAGGACATTGCTGGACCGAATATCACGATGAACAATAGGTGGCTGAACCTTTTCATGTAAATACTCTAGACCCCTTGCTGCACCATAAGCAATTTTCGCTCTTTGTGCCCATGTAAGAAGCGGGCCAGGGATGGCGCCTTCTACACCCTTTTTACCTATAATTCCAAAAGATACAACCCCTCTTGATCATCAAGTTGAAAATGAAGTAAAGGGTAAACTAGGAATATAACATGTTTGTGTGTACCGTGTAATACATCATGCAAAGAACCCATGGGCGCATACTCGTATACCAAGATTCTGTTATTTGCCTCCAAGCAGTAACCGAGCAATTCAACCATATATTCATTCTTAAGTCTTGAAACAACTGATAACTGCATACATCGACAAATTCATAAAATCTTTGTCTAGTTACTTGAAATGACATAATGATGATCTTAGCTACATTTGACAATGCTTGTGAACAGAAAACCAAAATGTGACATTTTCACCTGGTTTGTAAAATCAGGGTCGGGCTCTGGTGCAGAGGCGGTATCCAACTTCTTTATTATTGCTTCTTGCTCATCACTTAACTTAGCATAGTAAACTTGACAGTAAGAACCATCACCAATCAAAGCACGTGATCCGAAATTACCAGTCATCTTATTCAAATCAGCCAATGGCAGTTTTGGTGCTTCAATCGGTAATGCTTTTACAGGAGGCCCGGTTCTTGCAGCTGCATTGCTCCTTGGGTCTCCTGTGGCACCACCTAGAACAAACATCATCATAGTCATGCTGCTGTGGGCATTGAAAGGTTTGAAAAACTTTATTTTATAGTTCTAAATAGCACTATGGATTTTAATAATCCAAGCAATGATCATTGACCGATAATAATCCATACCGACAATTTGATCACTGACACTCTTGACTTTCATTATTCTTGCCAATGACAGTGCCAGTCCAACGGAGAAGTAACTCCATTTGCTTGTGAAGATTGAAATACCATTAAATTACATAAATACATTTTGACTTACACGCCATATGCTATGTAATCAGGGCAAACAAGGTTACTTCTCCGTTGGAGCGGGATTGCCTTGACAGCAAAAGTGAAATTTAGCTATGTCATTAGTCACATTGTCAGAATGTAATATTATCAACCAATAAGTCACGGTTTCATTTAAGCCATCATGGGCAAAATGAGTTACTTCTCCGTTAGAGTGGAATTGTCGTTGACAACAAAACTGAAAATTAGGCGAGTTCCATCAAATTGTCGTTATTAACTATTATCAACCAATGGATCATAATTTAGATTATTAAAATCCAATTTTACGTTTAAATAAGGATTAATAAACATATTTTTACAAGAAACTTTATTAACGATTCTTACCTCCTCCTCCTCCTCCTCGTCCTGCATTTTGCGCTCCTCGAGGAGGTGCGGTTTTAGCTTTATTTGAGGTTGTATCTTGATTGTTGTCCTCTTTCTCCCCTCCACAGCATGAGAACATTATAGAAATGTGGGCATAATAATCCAACAATTATCCTTAGTTTTCACAAACAATGTTCTTTTGCCTATGTTTCACACAACAAATTTTCCTGCATTCTCAAAATATTCAAACATATTATCTTCATTAAAAAAAAAAAAGTTCAAAACTGATGCATTATATCAAAGTGGTATGCATAATATATATTAAACAAAGAAACTCCATTACATTCATAACATTTCAAATATATATATTTAAATTAAATTAAATCAATAAAAAAAAGATGACAAATTACCAGATTATTGTAATTTCATATCAACAACCAACCAGAAGATGATATCCAATATTGAATCAAGGATCAATAGGAAGGAAGAACACATAAGGATTTTATTTTTGTGGAATAATTTAGGATTTTTTTTATTCTTCCTTCCTAATGGGAAATTATGATGATCATCTGGTTGGAAAGGAAATCAATTTCTGTTTCATGGGATACCGTTGTTAACTGCTGTTTGTTTCAACGCTTATTTTTTTAATTTTTTCACAATGCTAATTTTTTTAATAAATAGTAATTTTAACATTAATTTCATTTTCTTATTATTGTTGATAAACATTTTAAAATTTTATAATCTAGAACTAAGAAATTTTTTTAACCCAGATAAATTATTTAAACTAGGTTTATTCCCCACGCGTTGCGACGGGTATTTGGTTGATTCGTTACGATATTAATCTCATAAAAAAATAAGATATTTAAATCGGGTGAAAAAAAGAAAAGACATACATTGTGCTTTTATTTAAACAGGGGGAGGGGCGGGGAGAAGTTTCCAGTGGCGGGGATGGAGAAGTGTGGAATGACTTGATTGGCTACTTTTTTTTTTCAAACCAGTAAATAGGAATTCTAGTTTCATCCACAGCAACATAGGTTAAAAACAATCATTTTGGAAAAAAAATAAAGCCACACCTTCAAGACCAGCGTCTCAATCATGTCTTTCAATGGTTACTTTCTGGCTCTGCTCCTCATCCAAACTACATTTTCTTTTTAATATACAGTTTCATTCTTATTCACATGATTAAAATTGTTATTTTTTTATATTGTAGTACGTTAATTTCTATGTTACATCATAACACATATTTTATCCCTTCATATTAGATTTTATCTATCCCGGGAGGCTTTCGGGATATAATCTAGTCTATGTATTATAAAACACATTTAATCATTCTTTAACCTTTCAACATCGAATCACCACGTTACCTTACCCGTTGTGAGTGTAATAAATCACATCCCAACTTGATTTAATATTGTGTTTGTGTTCATCTACCCACAGTAATTCACATTTATGTTCACGTACCCGCAGTGATACACGTTGTTATTAACCTGCCCATGGTGATTCACGTTCTACCCTCTTGGTAATTAACAACATGAAGATGATAAAAAGGGTTAAAGTTTATTGAGACTATGTAGACATGCTTTTGAGTTAGAAACAAAGTGTTCAAAAACCGTGACACTAATAGAGCATTCAAATTGAAGAAAGTCGGACGGTTTTAGATTTATGTGTTTCGATTTTAAGAGTTTAAAGGTTCGGTTTGGAACTTGAAGCCGACTGTGTAAGCCCAACTGCGATTCAAGTGTAACTTTTGTATTTATATAATTTTTTTATTGATATTCACGCCCCTCCTCTTCAATGTGATTGGCTCAAAAAAAGGAGAACACATTCACACCCAAATCTGGCTTTTTTAAAATAAAAAAAAATGGCCAAGCCTAATTTTGAAGAAAAACGCCCCCAGGGGCAATCTTGCGCGTTTTGGGGCATTTCCACCTCAATTCCACTTACCATCACAAGTGGTCTTAGAATATATTTGCTATAATAATGAATTATCTTGAATATTTTTAATTTTTTAGTACAAACTGAAGTTTTAAAATATGTAACAAAAATCAGTTCAAACAACCATTCCGGCAAAACCGCACCTTTAAAACATCAAACCAGTAAAACCGACCAGTCCGACTAGGATTGGCAATCAAACCCAAACCCTACATATGAGACACGGTTTTACAATCGAGTATGAGTTTAGGATTAACCAAACCCATCCCAAACCCGCTCCGTTGCCATCCCGACATGCCTCCTAAACCATAGCAAACTATTAGCCCATAATTTTACCAGTACCGCCCAAAGCAAACCATAAAAACCGCCATTATTACAATACAATCAATATGATTCTAGAAAAATAATTACTCCTCAGACATCTTTGTACATGTTCAAATCATTTTTTCTCGTTTGACCAGTTACAACATGACTCAAATCAAGACTTCTAGTTAAATTAAAATACAAACTAAATACCAACACTAAAACACAGAAAACAAACATTTCAAAACAAGATATCTTACTTTCACCTTGTGAATCTGACATAATAACAAGAATTCTTTTGACTTCACATTATCATTCCCAAAATCTAGACCCCCTCGAGTCCGATCCATTCATACATTCGAACCCATATACGCCGCCTTAATAAACAAACGGCGAGCATAATCACATAAAAATATCATACTAGATATATCTTTCTTTCTTTCTAACTTACTGTTCTTTCCATATATGGCCTAAACTCTTAGTTTAAGTTCTTTCCTATTTCCACCTGAAAAGAACAAAGCTAGCTTCCTGGGAATCACTAACCCGTCTTGACTGTCACGAATCTTCTGGTGACTGTCGCGGATACTCCTTGGGACCCCTTGCCATGTCAATTTACGTCCGTACCCTCCGAACTTCTAGTGTATAGCTGAAATTCTTGGCCTCTGTGTCTTCACCCATGAACCGTAAGAATGATATGTACACTGGAGCCGTTCCCAACTGATACGCTTCAAAGTGCAAACAGAACTGTCTTCCGTAGCAATTGAATACCTACACATTTAACGAAACAACAAAAAGTCAGCGGTTGACTTTTGAGGGTTAAGTTTATTTTTTTTACTGACAATAAATGAATAACTGTATTTAACTATAGAGTGATGGTTTCAAAGTTGCAAACAGAATAATGAACATAAAGTCAACAGTTGACTTTTGAGAGGTAAATTTATGGTCTTGAAATTGACTATAATCGGTTTCTGTGTAGATAAATGAATTAACTGTGTTTAACTATAGAATATGGATTCACAATATAACCATTTTAAGATTGTTATTTTAATAGTAGCGCAATTACATCGAAATAGATGGTAAGCGGTCAACAAGTTGCGCCGCTAGCGCTATCTGAATAGCAAGTCTTTTAAAAACTACATTCATAGATCTAGTGGTCATAACATATCCATGCATGCCCCGTTGGACTCAACTAAGTAGCTCAATAGTAGCGTTACTGTACTGTAAATTTGTAATCATAACTAATGCATCATTTATTTATAAAAAAAAAAAAAAATAGACAAGAAAGTTTTTGTGGGTCACCCGAACTGACCCAAGTTGTCTCAGTCCACAGAGGCGAAGGTTATTTGGGGCCAGGGGTGGCCCTGGCCCCCCTGTTTTTTTTGGCGCAGTAGTGAAAATTTGCGATTTTCGTAGGTAAATTGTGTCCGGGTTGAGTCCGGCCCCCGCCGTTTTCCACTAACGATTGAAAAAATTTGAGTCCGGCCCCCCCGATTCCGAAACCAAGCTTCGCCACTGTCAGACCACACTATAAAAGTGACACGATTAAACTGAACCACATTGAACCGTTACCTAACCTGCCTATCGTATTAAATAGCCTGTTGTCCCATGATATATATGTTCTGTTAGCTCTATATATTTACCACTTCATTAATTGGTACCATTCATAGCTCATATCTCATTTGTTAAGTAATTCAGCATCTCTAATTTGCAAAATAGTAAAATTTTAAACAATGCTCTAAAATCATTAGATTAGTGTCATTCGGTTCTTATATCTTAATAGGAGCATTAACGACCGTAAGAACACTAAAACAAATATAAATAATAAAATAAAATACTAAAAGGAGAAACATTAAATGTTGATCAACAGATATAACAACTTACAGTTAGCATCCATGTGGCGTTTTCAACTTCATATGGGTTGGATTTGACATATCGATGATTGAATGTGCAGCCATCATGCATATCGACATTATGGTCATTACTCAGATGTGCAAGAAGATTTGGAATATCACCTGTGACTGTGCATTCGGATCCAGCATAAGGACAAATGTAAGGGGCGAAATCGACAAGTTTGCTCGTGTTTTAGTTTTCTATAATAAGGAAAAATATCATGGCAGCCAAGAGATTGGTGTCTGCAAGGAAGCTCCAAAGATTCGGCTACTTTTTCCAAAGCCAAACACCGTATGTTTCCTAACTCAGAATGCACGTCGGGCAACAGTTTTGAACTCTTGATTTGCAGTTTGAGCACAACGTATGACCGTTTGGGCACTACATGATGAACAAGTTAGCAAAGTTGGTATTTAAGAACTTTCGATAAAGGCATCAATTAACAATCAAATGTAGAAGATAATTACCCAAATGTGGATAATCATCCAAACACTAATGACTGATTAAACAATGAGTTCCAAAAGGCAGATCCAGAAAAAAAAAAAAAACGCTAATTACTTTGACTTTACTTTGTGCACTATAATTTTTTATGATATTCGGTAACACGCTTAAATAGGCCCATCTAATGTGCAAGGCGCACGAGGCAATCAGAAAAGGGAATGAAGAGATTTAGAGTGGTTTTACTTGATAAAAAGGCCAATCTTGTGTGATGTCCCAAAGGAGATAATGTTACAAAATGTTATGTAATGGAGATAGTAACATATTTAAACAAAACAATGATATCATCAAATCTAAGAAAAGTTGATGAGTGCTTGCATATCTGTTTTGAAATCTGATTATTGCAACGTGTAGTCACAACTCACAAGAATCACATTTTAACAATTGTACGAACAATATAAACACGTTCAAACCTGATGAATCGGAGGGTACATTAACTTGGTGCACATGGGCATTCAAGAAGCTCATACACACCATTGGTTGAACAACTTTTATGTTTTTCGGTTGCCTTATTTGTAGGTTTTGTAATAATATTGTTTTATCCCCCTTTTGCATTCCTGAATCATGCCTCAAAAATTTAGGATGAGACTCAGCAACTTGTTTGCAAACATCACCTCGCGCCATCAAATATTTATGAACTCTAATCCACACGGTTCGCAGAACTTATAGCATGATGAAAAACCGCATGTTTTTGCTCTCTTTAAATGCTATCATTGCCAATAACTGTTGTACACAATAAGTAAAGCAAACTTTTAGCACTTTTTATGATGTTTTTGGCAGAATTTAGAACACCACTTTGAAAATATGTTATTTTCGGCACAAGTTACCAACTTTAAAAAGTTCAAATTTAAATAATTGAGATTGGAATGACATAATACACAGAAGAAGAAAAATGATATCCCAACAAGAAGAATAAGGACACAAATATGAAACCAATCAGCATCAAACCACTAATTATTCTACCTTTGTCAAGGCACCAAGAAAGTAAACACATATGTGAACTTAAACAGTTATACCAACTCAGTGACAATCAAGTCATATACACAATAACCTTTAATAGCGAATAGCGGACGATAGCAACAAGCAACCTATATGCTACATAGTGATAGCGATGACATGGCGGGCGCCATTTTATGTATAGCGATACACTGGAAGAAGATTGAGCGCTACGACACGCTTATTCTCTATAGCGCTTATCAACATCTATGTAGTAAACACCTGATTCCCACTGATATAGGTTTCGAGTTTAAATCTTGCTTCCACTACGATTTACCTAATGCGTTGGTTAGCGGAGTACTGGTGGGGCTCTAATAAAAAACATCACATTCACCAATCAAGATCAATCAAGTTCCATAAACAGAAACAGGTAACATAAATTTCCAATTTAAAAGACAAATTAAAAATCTTGAAAACCCTTTAAAAATCTGATTTTGACAGACATTTATGCAACCTTCAACAAATAGACCCTAAGCTCAAAATAATAATAATAATAAATAAATAAATAAATAAAGTAAGATGTAAAAATGTGAAAGAAACTTCAAGAATTGGGCTTTTTTGTTTGCTGATTACCTGATCAAATAATAAAATTATGAGATTAATCAAATACCCATTTAAATAATCATTGATCAAGAATCTGAAGTAACACAGTGAAGCAACGCTAAATACCCATTTAATATTAATAATAATAATAATAATAATAATAATAATAATAATAATAATAATAATAATAATAATAATAATAATAATAATAATAATAATAATAATAAAAAAACATACCTATTCAATTCATCAGCATTTATAATCTTATACCCATCTGAAATCCCACATTTACCTTAAATACAACAAAGTTTATAAATTTATAACCATGTAATTTCAAGATAACTAGAAACAAGAATTAAAAAAAAAAAAAGGAAAAGCGTAATATTATATAATAATATTAAAAAGAGAAAAGATATTATTTTATGGAAAAGGTGAAAAGAGATGTGTACCCAGATGAGTTGAGTTGAGTTGCGTTGAGATTACAGAGCAGATTGTTGGCAGTAAAAAGAAGAGAAGAGAAGAGCATTGAGAGGAAAAAGATGGAACAAAAAACAAACGTAATGCGGAAATAACGCATACAGTAGAAATAGTGAATTCAGAGGACTCGCCACTTGTTTTTAATTATTTTATAATTTTCTGTCGCCGTCTGTCAAATCTAGAGATTTTAGAGTAGGAAGGAGCATGATGGGAATGAGGATCGAATGCTACATGACCTACTTTTATATCTATACTTTATTTAGGAGGGACGAGTCATCATTAGATTTGGTCATGGGTACCTCACTATTAGGTTAATGGGTGTGGAGACATTAAAAAAGCCATGTCTCAAAACCATTTAGGACATGGTTTATGTTTTTTTGTTTGAGACATGAGTGGGGTGTGGAGACATAAGATAATATAAAATGCAAAATAATATTAAATGCAGAAATCCTTCATCCCTTTCAAATAAAAGAAAATTACCTGATTGGTTCGTCTGTTGCGCCCCAAGGAAGACGGGGAGACAGGGGAAGGGGGGGACGAGGGTAAGGGGCGGTTAAATGCAAAATAATATTAAATGCAGAAATCCTTCATCCTTTCTAATCCATTCAATTCGTAATGGTTAGGACCTGAATCAAGAGGGCTTTTACCCTATATGATCCGAAAATCATAATAACAATAATAATTTGGACTTACAACTCGTATATGGTTCGAAAAAAAAAAAGAAAAAAGCTCCGGAACTACAAGTTGCGATTGGGGGTTTCTTGGACGTGATTTTGCTGAGTTTTTTTTTTTTGTGGGTTTGGATCGATAACAGTAGGGGAAGGTTTTGAAAATCATCAATTTATGATGTTTATCAAAAAAAATCGTTTGATCTGGTTCATCAATGTCGACGGTTTCTTAGTAAACCCGACTTTAATTCGATTATTAATGGCGTTTATGGTCCTATAATCATGGGAAGTCGAAGTGCATAAGTGGAGAAACGCTCAAAGCCATTAAAAACAAGATTAAAGTGCAATTAAACGGTTTTGGACTCGCCGGAGTTGAATTCCGTGCGGAATTATAACCGGAAAAACCAAAGGTGGGGATAGGTTTTGAAGTTTTGATCTTGACAATATTGGCCCTTCCTCAATAACCTTGTTCCATTTATTGAATTTAGGTTTTATTTTCCCTTTTATAAAGTCTAATTTTTCTAATCAAAGTTAACTAAAACTTATCTTTTTAAACTTAGATTTTTTTTTCTCTTTTTTTTTTTTATAAACTCAACTTTAAATAACGTCTCGTCATATGAATGAGCTTAGAATGCAGGGCACGCTTCATATAAATTGCGAATGATGAATATAAGTTTGTTCCATGCATTAAACTCGAAAACGATTTAAGAAGATTACGGGGACTGAATTAGAAACATTTGAATACATGGGGATTGCAATTGACAAATTAATAAACATAAGGGTGACGGTTGTCACATAATGGATCCTGAACCTTGATGTCTCATGTTCACATAATAGTCATGAATTGTAATTGAAAATTGTACGCATTTTTTCCCGCGAAAAAAATGTAAAAAACTATAAAAGGGGGCCGTGAATACCACTTGGTGTCTGGATACTAGCACTGAACTGATCCTGATGCGGTGTGTCTGGTCTCGGATGCCCTAAGTTCATTTAAATGCAACCTTAAGTCTATGTTTTGTTCTAAACTACCATGCAACTGTTCACCCAATTGTGACACCTATGGACTAGGGCTTCTGTACCACTATCCACGGGTGGCACACACTGTATGTGTCAGAAAATGTTCGTTTTGTTTGTTTTAGGTGGCTATGTTTAGTTTGTTTTAGGTAAAACAAGTGCTTTGTCTATACTAAATGTTACCGAGTGTTACTTATGTCTCAGTTATGTAAGTCTAGGGTGGTATATGGACACATCTTTTGATAATTTGTATAAAAACAACTTGTTTTAGGTGTTTTGCCTTTGTATATACTCGCATACCATATGTTTTCAAGAAAACCCCTTGTGTTAAGCTTGTTAACACAGGTTTTTATTATTCTTTGAACACACGTTTATAATCTAACCATAATGTATGTTGTAAAATAAAGTGAAATATGCTACTCTTGGGCCGAGTCTTGGCCTCAACACGCACGCATACATCTATATGTATGTGTGGTGCTCGTGTATGTCCATTATACATGTGTTCCAAGTGTATTTACCAATGTACATGTGTGTGTATTCATAACTAAAACATTGAACTCTAACACAAAGCTTGAGTGTTTTAGGTTGTTTTAACTCGAAAACCTATTTTATTGGAGTGTGCGAGTGTGTGTGTGCTTCCGGGTGACCACTACATGTAACCGAAAGGTATATAAAGAAGGAACATGGTTCGGATGTTATACTCACGTGTATATAGCCGATAATATTAAAGAAAATAAGCTAGCTTCCTTCCAAATGACCTAAAGGCTTGCTAGTGGCTGTGATTTCCCAAAGGTTGATGGTAGGTGATCGAATGAATCCCTTGAAGGGGTGATGGTGTTCGGCCGATTATAAACAAAGGAAAAGGAAAGAGTGTTCAAGTGTTAGAGTGTTTTTGTGAAGTTGTTGTGGTGTGATTCTCATGTCCCTCTCATGCTCTATATATAGCCGAAGGTGGGAAGGAAGGCCATGGATTCATTGGTTCAACAATTGGGGAAGGTCAACACCT